>BSBK01004467.1:2372500-2510098 GCA_027943335.1 Chamaecyparis obtusa
ATTTTTTGAATAAAAGTTTGATTTAATAATTGATTAACTCATAAATCAATTGTTTTAATTTTAAAATCGGTTAAGTGGAGAATAAATCACTTTATTTTTAAATTAATTCATATTAAATCATGCACAATCAGAAAAGCAGTCAACTTTAAAACAACTATCAATTTTCAATTTGTTAACTTTCTAAACTCAACATCTGATGATGAGTTGAAAAAAAGAACTAAATCTCTGTTTTGAGATAAAAATTGTTTTTGCATGATTTTATGAATTAAATATTCTTAATTTCTTGTTAACTCAAAAATTAACTTGAGTTTATCAAGAGTGATGTATGGCTTTTCTCAACGCATCCTCAAGCCCTGGATTTCTATAGAAACAAGGCTCAACTCTTCACAAATCTCTCTAAAATCTCTCAAGTTTTCAATCAATCAATATCCCTAAAGCTTTTAATCAATCTCTTGATCTCTCTCAAAATCCCTCAAGCTTTCAATCTCACATCTCTCGAATTTGCACAATTACTCTGAAAAATTTACAACTGAACAACAAAGATTTTGCAACAGCCAATTTTGTGAGATCAATTCATAGTTTTTCGTAGCTTTGCATATCAATTCATATAATTCTTAGATTAATTTTCATATCATTTCAATTTCATTCTAGATTAGATTCATACAGCTTCTCATATTATTGCACAGAAAATCCAAAAAAATAGATTAATTTGCATTCATATTTCATTGCTTTCATCATTTTAAATCCTTCATTTAGGTGTTGCATTGTCACTGATCTTGATTTTAATCTGAGAACATCATACTCACACCTACTAGAAGATAGTAAATCGCCTGGTTAGCTTAGTTTCATTTATTTGCAGATTTCAATTTTTGCTAACCTCTAATGTTTTACTAAAGTGTTGTGTCTATAGCTAGGTACAAAATTCACACACACATTTTTGGCACCCAACATGGGGCCCTAAAATGGGTTTCCATTCTATTCTATCAAATTTCTATCATTTTTCTCGAACCCACATCCACAAGGTTAATTTTTGTTAGTTTTGTGATAAATTTTTGGGCTATTTTTCTAGAAATCCGACTGATGTTTTTATTGGTACATGCACATATCACATGATACAGATCCAAAATTTATATTTCTGGAAATTTATTTGAGTTAGATTTCATTTTCCATTGGTTTGGATTAATTTAGTTTTTATTTTCAAAACTTACGATCATTTTAGTGAAGACTGGTCAAAACCTGATTTTATGAAATCTGACTGATGTTTTTATTAGTACATGCACATATGACAAGATACAGATCTAAAATTTATATTTATGGAAAGGTATTTGAGTTAGCTTTCATTTTCCATTAGTTTGGATTAATTTATTTTTCATTTTCAAAAGTTATGATCATTTTAGTGAATACTGGTCTGAACCTAATTTTATGAAATCCAACTGATGTTTTTATTGGTACATACACATATGACATGATACAGATCCAAAATTTATATTTTTGGAAAGGCATTTGAGTTAGCTTTCATTTTCTATTGGTTTGGATTAATTTTGTTTTGATTTGAAAAAGTTATGATTGATTTAGTGTAGACTAGTCAGAATCTAATTTTTTATGACAACAAGCTTTTCGATTATCAAATGACATATTATCTTTGACTAACCTGATTTTCTACCACGTGGGGTTGAAAAGTTGTTTTTCTTTTTTGATGGATTTTTATAATAGTGGATTTTGTGTACAAGAATAGGTAATTTTTTTATAATAGTGGTTTGCAAGTGCAGCTGCAGGTACGTCTTGTGGGTACAAAAGATAGAAGACAAATGCTCAAAAATTGCTAAAATGGGTAAAATCTACTAAGCGCATTGTGAGGAACTTGGGTATTCTATTAAATCTGATAAAACTTCATTTTGGGACATAAAACAAACTCTTTTGTGTCAAGCTTGAGTGCCTTTATAGCTTTCATAATTCACACTTCAGTTTTGGGCTCTAAAATGAACATAGATTTAATTTTTGCATATTTGTTACACAGTAATTAGGCCCTATGAACACTATTTTTGGATGATCTTGAGAGAGTGGGCTTCTTTCACTTTTTTATATGTGAAGCTCTTCTTGACGAAGGATCCCCTTGTACATAGGGGGGATACTAAGATTGTCTCATGTTCACTTGATTTGTGTCCTCAACTTTTGATTGATACATTCCCTCTCCAGAGAGATTGATAGACCATAAGTTGTTGACATCTTAGATCTTGGTGAGATAATTTTAGTCTTAGCATGTTAGATTAATCTATCTACTTTATTTTGGTTAAGTGAAGAGGCTAGGGGATTATGCTATACTTCCTTTTTGGATAGTACCAGAAACCCAGGTCCTTGAATCTGATCTAGTCCCCCTGTGGTATATTTTGTGAGTCACCTTTAGAGAGGGTTAACTATAGTGGACATTCCCTTAATTAGGTCAACCACATGGATGGAACCTCAAGCGGTAATAGCCATTTTCACCATGGTAGCAGCAGCTGCTATATAAATGTCCTTGTGGAAGAAATCTTCACAGGTGTTGTCTCTTGTTGGGTTGTCAGATCTCCCTAGCAGCTCCTGATTGATTAAATTCTCAAACTGTATCAAAACCCTAGTGCACCTGGATTGGAGTTTTCCCTCTTAAGATCACAAAATTTGTAGAGTTAAGCCATTACTACAAACCCTAGCGAGGCCAAATTTTTTATTTTCTAGGACTATGTGCATTATTGAAAAACTTTTTGGAACATACACAAGTAGCATTCCTAGGGATTAGCACATTAAGTCACTATTGCTTGTTCATGCGCAAGGTTTCTTTTTCCTTTGTTCATTATTTTCAGACAATTGATTGCT
This sequence comes from Chamaecyparis obtusa, assembly GCA_027943335.1. Taxonomy (NCBI): domain Eukaryota; kingdom Viridiplantae; phylum Streptophyta; class Pinopsida; order Cupressales; family Cupressaceae; genus Chamaecyparis; species Chamaecyparis obtusa. Next base: position 2,375,351 of record BSBK01004467.1, read on the forward strand.
TCCCTTTGCTTGATGTTCTGCATGTTTGTTATCTACTTGGTTATTGAAAATGAATGATCCTGAACTATTACTTGAATTTGCAAACCTGAACAGAGAAAAACTTGCAAACAAACTAGTTCTGAAAATTGAAAAATTGCAAATCTGGAGCAAAAATCCTTTCTGGTGTCAAAATTCATCCTGAAATTTCAAAACTCGTATCAAAGCTAAAGTCAAAGTTGTCAAAAAACTCCAAAATTTGTCAAAAATCTAGTTTTTACAACCTACTTCCAGATTCTATCAAACAAATCATTGTGTCAAAAATAGAACAAAACCTATAACAAATCCATCCATTTTCCTAAGGTGGTCTCTTCAGTCTGATTTAGCCTTTTGATTTATCGATTTGAGTCTTTTTCATCTTGTGTCAAAACCTTGTCAAAATTATCTTCAAAATTTAGTCTTCTTACAAAATGGCTAAGTGTTGAGAGCTCGTGCCCGCCATCTATTGGGCATCTACCCATACTACTGCGGCATAGTATTATTCATTTATGTTTGATCTAATCTCGAATCAATTTAATCTTGACAAGGTTGCATCATTTGATCTTCTTGAATCAAGTCATTCTTTAGTTGTCTTCATCTTGCTCTCTTGCTTCACCCAAGGTTAATGGTGGAAACTTGAGCTTCATCACACAATAAATTGGGAGAAGCATCTCATACCTTACCTCTATCTACTCATGTGGGTCCAACCTTTGATGAACTCTATAATTCAGGTCTTTATGAAGATGACGATCTTGGCAATCTTTGATTAAAAACTAGTTACATACCCCCTCCTCCATCAATCCAAGGGGTCAATCAAAAATCTCTACATCAATCTATTCCAGAGAGTCCTAAAACTCCTAACATGTCTCACAGAGGGAAACATCATGGGTCTCAAGGACATCACTCTCAACATGGTGCAGGTTAAGAACCCACACCTTCTGAAATTGCTTGATATCAAAATGATGATGACTTCAAGAAAATGATGAGGCATTTCTTGAAGGAAGATAGAGAAACATACTTTCTAGAACTAGCTCGTCAAGGGGCTAAACTTCCTCCCAACTTTAATGTTGAAGATATCATTACACATAAGGAAGAACTCTAATCATAGCTATGATGAAATAGATGCATGCCATGCAAGTCAGACTTAACAAACTTGAAAAAGAAAAGGAACCTAAAGAGTTCTCCATTGAGGCTCTATGCCCTTTTCCATTTGATAAAGACTTATACATGTCGCCATTCCCTAAAAGAGTGGAGATACCTAAGTATCATAATTATGATGGAAACTCTAATCCTCAAGATCGTGTCAAAGAATTCTGTACTCAATCTATGGAGTTCATGCATGAACCAACTTACTTAATGCATCTTTTCCCTCGATCTCTAGGAGGGTCAGCCATTCATTGGTTCTCAAAAATTCCTCCAACTATCAAAACTTTTGAGGATTTAATCAAACTTTTCTATCAACAATACTCCTATAACATCCAGTATCCGGTCACCATGATTGACATCTGTAATCTGAAACAATACTCAGGAGAACCATTCTTGACTTTTCTCAAAAGATGGAGGAAGAAGTTCTCTCTATATGCTAGACCCATTCCAAAAACTAAGAAGCTAGAAATATTCATCAACAATCTTGTTCTAGAACTCAACTACCACTTGCAAATGCAAAATCATACATCCTTTGATAAGATGGTAGAAAATGCAATCAAAATTGAGAAGTACTTGTGCAAAAATGAGACATATCACTTCAAAAGGACAAATGAATCTGGATCTAGTTCTAAAGATAGAGGCAAAAATTGGAACAGGAATAAAGGCATTGTCATAGACGGTGTTGTTGATAATATCCATCCCCCTTCTAAGGAACCTACTTTCAATCTCACTATTGGCACCCAAACCATCAAAGCTTTTGAAGCTAAAGTAGTAGAATCTAATAAGAAACCATCTACTTACAAACCTTGGGCTATAGATCCTAACCGCAAATTCACTCCTCTTGGAGAGTCCTTGGAATCTTCCATGAAAACTCTATTGGCTAACAACATCATTTACTTTCCTAAGATCCAACCATTTGATCCTGAACCTAAACCAAAATGGTGGAAAGAGATTGATTTCTATGACTTCTAGCGTAATAAGGGTCATAAAACCAATAATTGTGTACACTTGAAACACCTCATACAAGACAAAATTGAAAATGGAGAAATCATGATTGACAATCATAAAAGTAATAATGATCATACAGCATTCACGGAGCCATTTCCAAAACATGGTAAAGAAGATTCTTCTTCTCAACCTAATATGGGTGCTGAAGTCAATTATGCCTACTCTAGAAACAATGTTGTCATCAATATGGTTGAACCATGTCTATCTGAGCGTTGCAATGTCATCACAATTGTACAAAGAGAGAGAAAATTAATCAACTAACATGGTTACTCAATCACAAGCTCAGGCGCATCTACAAGGACAAATCCCAAATTCATCCAATGTCCCTAAGATGCCTTTCAATCTTTCATCTACTTCTAAATAGAAGGCTGCATCTAAATCTTCAAATCCTAAAGACACAAGTCCTACATCATCTAGTATTGTCCAACAACTCTAGCATAAAAATGCAAAAATCTCCATGTTTAAGTTTCTTCGGATATCTCTAGCTCATAGAGCCATTCTAGACAAAGCTCTACTCGGATCCAATGTTCCTGACAATCTTGATTTAGACAAATTCAAGACTATGGTTTGTCATCTTATGTCTCTATAGTATATCTCCTTTTCAGAGGAAGATGATAACTCCTTGAGTCATCTGCATAATCAGCCCTTGCATATTGAAGTCTTGATCCAAAACTGTCACGTCAAACATGTGTTGATAGATGGGGGCACTGGCTTAAACATTTGTTCTTTTAGCTTGATCACACAACTAGGATTTTAAAAAATGGCTATTGATCCTAGAAAGAAGATAACTATCAAAGCATATGATGAGAAAAAAAGATCTTCCAAAGGCACCATTGTCTTACCTATCAAAATAGGTCCAGTAATCAAAGATACTACATGTCAAGTTCTTGATCTACCTTTGGCTTACAACATCCTTCTAGGGAGACCCTAGATACATGAAATGAAAGCTATTCCTTCTACATACCATCAATGTTTGAAATTTCCTTATGAAGGAGTAGAGGTAACGATTCTAGCAGACATATCTACAACTTGCAATGCATTGAAAGAAAGTATAGATAAACTTGTTCCTAATAACAAAGATTCTTCCACTAAGCAAACAGATGTAGCATCCACATCCAAGATGGAAGACATTGCAAAAGAGGTCAAAATCAAAGGTAATTGTATGGGAGAATACACAATGGAACCTTTTTTATCTCTCACATCTCTCTCATTGTCCCCTAAGTCTTATGGGCAACCGTCAGACAAAGTGAAACCTAATGCTAAAAAATCCCAAGTCCTATTCAATGGAAGCTTTGTTCCAGAACAAGTATCTAAACAAGAGTTTTAGGAAGATGAAGTTGTGCTTGCATGGTTGTATAAAGAGGAATCTAACTCTCAGTCAGTCAAAAAATGTGACTCCACTTCAAGCAGAATTCCTCAGAAGTCATATGGACCAGGGGACAAATTGATCACAAAAATGGGATATACTGGAAAAGGACCTCTAGGACTACAAGGTAAGGGTCTTCTATCACCTCTTGACCACCATGGTCAAACCAAAAAGGATACAATAGGTCTAGGATATAAGAAGAAGCCTTTTTATTTTAGCAAGAATGCCATGCATGTCTTAGAACAGATTGAACCAAAGGAGGAAACAATACAACAATCTGATAGTGACTAGTTAGACACCACTAATGAGCTCATTCCTTATGAGAATTTTCCTAAAGGGATAAAAGACCTCCTTGAAGCTAAAGATGATCTAGTAAAAAGAATCAATATAGTAAACACACAAGAACCTACTATAGAACAATAGATAGTTGCACCACAAGAACCAACTAATCTTGAAGATAATAAAATAGACAAAGAGGAAGGTGGTAGTTATTCTGAGATAGATTCTCATGAGTATGAATTCAAATCAGAATCTAATGGTAACCCTTCTTGGGGTATTCACCCTGACTTTACTCATGTTCTCAATTTTCCTAGAGGCATAGATGAGGAATCAAATGATTATGAATGGGGAGTAATTCCAGAGGAAGAGTAGCTTATCATAGAAAAACATATTGATGTTATTCACCAATATGTACCTAAACCCAACGTAAGTCTAGAGAAAAATAATGAACTTAATGAGTCTGACCACCTATGGCTGAATTGGACTAGCACAAGGACATTGAGCCTATTCATGAATTGAACGATTTGAGTTGTAATATCACCTTTGAACTCGAGTGTCAGGTTAGGACCAATGATGACAAATCTATATCCTTAAATATTATCTCCCAATCTTTTCCCACTTTGACTATCCAACATCCTGACCTTCTTCACCAAACTTCCACAAATCCGAGCCAAGGTATCTTTACTTTCCCAAATGACTATGCCCTTGCTTGGAACCTAAATGCAGTTGAGCCTATGAAGACTTCCATTAGTAAACTGAGCGTTAGCATGATGGAGTCAGACATCAAGTATCTTAGTCAAAAGAATAAGAATAAAAAGAAAAAGAAAAGGAGTTCTGAGGATGAAAACCACTTTGTGGTAGTCTCAGAACCTACAAAAGTAAAAATAAAAGATGTATCTAAAGGTAAAAACCTCTCTTAGGTGCCTAAGGATGGGATATTTGATGTCCTTCTGAATCATTTACAGGATAGATCTCCAGTTCTAATTGAGCCCACTCAATCCATCAACTTGGGTACAACAGAGGAACCACAGTTCATCCATGTAGCACAATCCTTATTAGAAGAAGAAAAGCAAAAATTTACTACATTCCTAACAGAGAAAAAGATCAAATTTGCATGGAAATATTCAGATATGCCAGGGTTGGATCTTGATCTTATAATGCACCATTTATCTATTTCTCCTAGAGTAAAACCTGTTAAACAAAAATTAAGTAAGATGCATCCACATGTTGCACTCTTGGTCAAAGATGAATTAGAGAAACTACTAAAAGTTGAATTCATCTATGTTATTGACTATGCTGAATGGATCTCAAATATTGTACCTATTTCTAAACCAGATAAATCAATTAGAATGTGCACATACTTTAGAGATGTGAACAAAGCATGCCCTAAGGATGATTTTCCACTACCTAACATTGATATGATAGTGGACATGACTGCAGGTTTCGAGATGTATTCTTTAATGGACGGTTTCTCCTAATATAATCAAATAAAAATTACTCCAGAGGATCAAGAGAAAATTGCTTTCACATGTGCATGGGGTACCTTCTACTAGAATGTCATGCCATTTGGGCTTAAAAATGTTGGTGCTACATATCAGAGAGCTATGACATTTATTTTTCATGACATGATGCATCAAACTATGGAGGATTATGTTGATGATACTTTAGAAAAATCTATGATTAGAGATAAACATCTAAATGACTTGAGCAAGATACTAGATAGAATGGAAAAATTTAGTCTCAGACTAAATCCTAAGAAGTGTTATTTTGGTGTCACTTCTAGAAAGCTCTTAGGATACATAGTTTCAAATAAGGGCATTGAAGTTGATCCAACTAAAGTAAAGGCTATAATGGAGATGCAACCCTTGAAGAATATTAGTCAAATGAGAACATTACAAGGGAGATTACAATCTATCAGGGATTTCATATCATAGCTTGCGGATATCTCATAGCCTTTTACAAAAACTTTACATAAAAGTGTGACTTTTGCATGGAGTGAAGAATGTGAGAACTTTAACCGTATCAAGAAATATCTATCAAATCCTCCTATCTTGATGCCTCCTATTTAGGGGAATTCGTTGATCTTGTATGTCTCCACCACAAATACATCATTGGGGCCATTTCTAGAATAGCATGATGAGAATAAAAAGGAAAGGGCTATATATTATATCAGTAGAACATTGGTTTCATATGAGAAGAACTATTCAATGATTGAGAAAGCTTGTCTAGCTATGATATTTGCATCACAAAAATTGAGACATTGCATGTTAGCTCATACCACACATTTGGTAGCTAAGATTGATCCACTAAAGTACCTACTAAGCAAAGATGCCCTCACAGGTAGATTAGCCAAATGGGACATGCTCTTAAGCAAATTTTCCATTGAATATGTTGAAAGAAAAGCTATCAAAGGACAAGTTATTACTGATCAATTGGTAGATGCACCTATGTTTGATGATACACCAATGCAAATAGAGTTCCCAGATTCCTCTATCATGAATCTTTCTTCTAGAGAATGGCAATTGTCCTTTGATGGCTCCTATACACAAAGTGGATCTGGAGCAGGCATATTATTTATCACTCCTCAAGGGTAATCAATACCCAAAGCATTCAAATTAAATTTCCCTTGAACAAATAATATTGTTGAATATGAAGCCCTTCTTAATGGTCTGAAACTAGCAATTGAGTGGAGAGTGACAAAACTACACATTCATGGAGACTCACAACTTGTAATACATCAAGTCAATGATTTGTATCAAACAAAAGATGGAAAGCTAATCCCATACAAGAGAATGGTAGATGATCTAAAGAACTATTTCATATCTATCACATTTGAGAAAATTCCTAGAACAGAGAACAGGGTTGTTGATGCAATGGCAATACTATCTACTCTATTACAGCAACCTAAACATGAGCTATGCTATGATTTCCTGGTGGAAGCACTATCTTATCCTGCATATGATTCCCCCAAAACCCGCATGATCTGCATTATTGTTGGTCACAATTCATCTCAATACAAAAACATTTTCTCCTATCTCCAAGACCAAATCATTCTCAATACCTTCAATTGCCATGATAAATGATACCTTATCTGTAATGCATCTCGGTATGTCAACATTGGTAACGATCCATACAAACAAGGTCTAGATGGTACACTACTTAGATGTTTAGAATGGGAAGAGTCTCAACGTGCACTCGAGGAAGTCCACAAAGGTATATGTGGGTCACACTCGAATGGTTTAATGCTAGCTCAAAATCTTATTAGGGTTGGGTACTATTGGCCTGAAATGGAGAAAGATGCAATCAAGTTTGCTAAGAATTTTTGAAAGTGCCAAGTACATGGTAACTTAATTCATGCTCCAGGGAAAGATCTAATTCCCTTTACTACACAATGGCCTTTTCACCAATGGGTATTTGATCTTATAGGATCCATACATACTCATTCTTCTAATGGACATATCCATATCATAACAGCTATAGACTATTTTACAAAATGGGTAGAAGCAGTCCCCTTGACTCAAGCAACCGACAAGAAAATTTCTATGTTCATTCTAAACTACATCATATGTCGGTATGGAATCCTGCACTCTATAGTCATAGATAATGGTGACAATTCAAGAATAGAGACTTAGATGATTTATGTGCCAAATTCAAGGTTACACAACATTGGTCGTCCATCTACTATCCTCAAGGGAATGGACAAGTAGAGGCTTCTAACAAGAATCTATTGAAAATATTGCATCAAACAGTTAATAAAATAGGAAGAGACTGGCATCTTGTGATCAATCCAGCTCTTTGGGCTTACAGAACAAGTATTAGAATGCCCACTAGGGCTACTCCATTTGCTTTAGTTTATGGGTCTGAAGTAGTACTACCTATTGAGGTTGAAATCCCATCACTAAGAATCAGAATGCATGGTCTAGTAACTGATGATGACTACAAAGTGTCTAGGTTGCAAGAACTTGAACTACTAGATGAGTGCAGACAAGTAGCATATGATCATCTCAGAGTATATCAAAAAAGAATGTCTAGAGGGTACAACAAGAAAGTCAGACATAGAGAATTTCAGATTGGCGATCTAGTCTTGAGAGAGAATCCTAAAAATCAATCACATCGAGAATGCAAGGGGAAGTTTGAACCCAACTGGCTGGGTCCCTTTTTTATCACTGCTACTTTTGGCTCTAGAGCCTATCAACTCTCAACAACTAAAGGAGAACAGCTCTGAGAACCAATCAACATTCTCCATCTGAAGAAATTATATGCCTAAGGCATTCAGTCTATGGTAAAATGTCCTGAAAAAATCTTAAAAATCTGAAAAAGTCCTAAAAAATGAACATCTTGGTGAAAACTTAGCAATAGGCACCTTGATGATTCACAAAAAAAATCAAAAAATACCAAAAATATCAAAAAAATTGGAAAAATAAAAAATACAAAAAAATAAGAAAAATAAAAAGTGCCTTGGTGAAAACTTGGAAACAGGCGCCTTGGTAGCAAAAATAGAATCTCTGCCAAGATGGTCAAACCCTGGCAAACAAGCACCACTTGTTTCAAAATACTCCATCTATCAGCGTAATCTTGGTCTTTCCCAGCTTTCAGTCTTGCTTTAGTCTGTATATATCCTTGTTTCAATAAAGTTAGTCTGTACACCAATCAACTCAAGCATCTGTATCCTATTAATGTTTAACACTTGGGGGCAATCAATGTCATATCCTATGGTCTCCAGTATACTTTAGACATGTGATATCCAGTCAAATTTCTTTGAAGCTTCATCTGAGTCAGTCAGTCAGTCTCCTCTCCAGAAAGGATTTTGCATCTACAGCAATGTAATCAAACACAAATTGAAAACAATCTATGCTTTTTACATGCTTTTATCTCCTTGTATGCTTACTGATTCGCATTGATATTTTTGCATATTATGTCCTTTGAGCTCTTCGATGATGTCCTTTATAGGATTTAGAGAGTGACGACTGGGGGCATAATCTATTCTTTGTCTTATGCTTGTATGTGAAAATATAACAACTTTGGAAATTATGGATTGAAATGGTGTCCATCTGTAAGAGCCTCCATCTTGTATTGGATGGCCATGCGTACCTTGACCATTGATACCTGGAAAATTCAAATAAGTTTGATCTAACTATTGTCTTTTTGAGTGAGTTCTTTTTGCTACTGTGAAACGTGATCTTGCCTAAGGATGTGAACGATAAAGGGTCACTACGGGTAATTCACACTGGATTTAGAATGATCTCTTGACTATTTGATGTGTTTGAAAGCAAGGCATATTCTGGTCATCACAACATCTATGTTCTGATGCTTATACAAATTGCTATATCAAAATGGACATGATATTCAGGTCATCCTAGTGTTTGTGCCTTGGTGCTTATATCTAATCTGACATTCTAAAAATAAAATCAATATTCATATGTCCATGGTTGCCTAACTAGTGGGTGTTGTATTGATTCTTGCACATACAAATTAATATTCATATGTCTATGGTTTCATAACTAGTGGGCATTGTATTCATTTATTCAGTTACCTAAAAGTTCAATGATGACAACAAATCCACACATGATCAGTGACTAGGTCTTAGGTCCTAGGTTTGCATTTGATTTTGCACTTTGCATGATCTCACAAATTGCTTGAACACTTAAACGATTCTTCAAAACCAAAAATGCTAAACATGACACAAGGACTAAGCATTGTATGAAGGTTCCTCCAATGAAACAACAAGTAGAATCCTTTTTCGGGATCAAAATCAAAATCTAAGATCATTCATATTATTAACTACTTGCATAATCGACCTTCAATCATCACAGAAATCTAGAATTCAACTTAACTGATTATCTTACATCAAACTATCCAAATTTTAACTTGGTCAACTATGGTCAACTCATGGTTTAACCTAGTCAAACTTGGTCTCCAGGACCTCTAAATGATGTAGAACATGTTCTCAGATGTGCACAACCACTTCTCAAATCAATTAACATGATTCTAAACCATACAATGCTGACTTTTCTTATCAGATTTCAATTTTAATCCCAAAGGGGCCATGGTATTTCATATCATTCAAGTCTGTAAATCTAAATCTGTAATCAAATCTTTTCTCAGTAATCAAGACAACAACCACATCTAGTTGTTGACTCATCAAAAGTCCTTGTCGCTTGGGGAAAATCTATCATTGTTTGGGGTATAATAGATTCATCGAGATCTATATCAATCTAGTATCCTAATCCATCTTGTAAACTGTATCAGCTTTTTGTAACCATCAGTTCATTAGTGTTATTTCCTTGGTTCTTTATAACTGCTGGGTTCAGGATGTGATACCACTATGATTCTCTTTGGACAATCAGGTCTGGAATCGGTCACTCACTTCTTCGCAATCATAAGGTTCAGAATCAGGCATTTTGGCACTTTTTTGTAATCACTGGTTCATTGTTGTTATAGTTAACATTATCTTTGGTCATTCCGGACCTGAATCAGCTTTTCCAATCTTTCAATCAGTTTTTGTCTCAGAATTGGTTCATCTTTCAAATCAGTTTCAGTATCATACACAGACTAATCTTTGAACCACTGTGCTTCGTACAGTAATTCAAAGAGGGGCAAAATGTAACACCCTAAAAATGGGCTATATGTTCATTAACCTCCTACATCTTCAAATTGAATGAAATCGATACAAAAGTCCTAATCTAAGGCACATCTGTACATTATCAAATTTAATTAATTATCCTAAATTTTGCATCGGGGAATATTCCTAGAAATATTCCTAATTTATCATAATTATTCTTAATTTAATAATTACTTGGTGATAAATCTTATTTATCCTAAAATTTGATTAAATATTCTGAATATTTAATTAATCAAATTTAATACTGCCACTTAATTATTTAATTACATTTAATTATATTTATTCCTAAATTGTATTATTTAATTTTGACAATAAATCAAAAATCTTATGACTAATTGATTAAGTTCCTATTTAATTAATTAAAGCCAGTTGTCAATATTTAATAATATATTTTTTGAATAAAAGTTTGATTTAATAATTGATTAACTCATAAATCAATTGTTTTAATTTTAAAATCAGTTAAGTCGAGAATAAATCACTTTATTTTTAAATTAATTCATATTAAATCATGCATAATCAGACAAGCAGTCAACTTTAAAACAATTTTCAATTTTCAATTTGTTAACTTTCTAAAATCAACATCTGATGATGAGTTGAAAAAAAAACTAAAGCTCTATTTTGAGATAAAAACTGCTTTTGCATGATTTTATGAATTAAATATTCTTAATTTCTTGTTAACTCAAAAATCAACCTGAGTTTATCAAGAGTGATTTATGGCTTTTCTCAATGCATCCTCAAGCCCTAGATTTCTATAAAAATAAGGCTCAACTCTTCACAAGTCTCTCTAAAATCTCTCAAGTTTTAAATCAATCGATATCCCTGAAGCTTTCAATCAATCTCTCAATCTCTCTCAAAATCCCTCAAGCTTTCAATCTCACATCTCTCAAATTTGCACAATTACTCTGGCAAATTTACAACTGAAGAACAAAGATTTTGCGACAAGCAATTTTGTGAGATCAATTCATAGTTTTTCATAGCTTTGCATATCAATTCATATAATTCTTAGATTAATTTTCATATCATTTCAATTTTATTCTAGATTAGGTTCATACAGTTTCTCATATTATTTCACAGAAAATCAAAAAAAATAGATTAATTTGCATTCATATTCCATTAATTTCATCATTTTAAATCCTTTGTTTAGGTGTTGCATTGTCACTGATCTTGATTTCAATCTGAGAACATCATACTCGTACCTACTAGAAGGAAGTAAATCACTTGGTTAGTTTAGTTTCATTTATTTGCAAATTTTGGTTTTTACTAACCTCTAATGTTTTACTGAAGTGTTGTGTCTACAGCTAGGTACAAAATTCACACACACACTTAGTACAATGACCTAGTCAAAGGTCAGACCCTATTAGGAGTCTCGAAGTAACAAACCCTGTTAGGGGTGTAAGGCTCACTGCCAAAGCTCATTGCTCAATAGAGAAGGCTACAACCTCCTGGATATCAGATACACACTATATCTATAATGGTGAGCTGTTGTCTTGACACTGTTGTCTGATCAGTTCCTTTTGTGCGCTGATGATTTAACCTCTTGTAAATCTCTATATCATTCTTACTGCTCTGAACACATACTTTACATATTTATGCTCTTCCATCTCTCTGATATATCAACTCTCTACATACTCAAATATAAAAGTGCATGTCTTATATATAGGTGCAACCAAAACTATTTATTAAGATGGCCTATAACCTATTACATACAATGCTTCCAAATGAATTGGCTCAAGTGTGTTTACATATATTACTATTAACATGTTTACAACACATTTACAATAGGCACATAGCCTTTACAAAACAAAATAATAATCGCTAATCAAAATCTTTCCTGTAGGCTACATGCTCTATTTTGTTGTGCCGCTTGTTGGTTGTTTTCCCAGTTTTAGGTTTTTATCCCTCAAAATTTTGATTTTTGATGTCTACCCTTGATTTTTATGGATCAATCTCTAGCTTTTCTAGCCCCAAAAGCTCTAAATTTGTTTTAAAACTGATGAAACTCTAGGTTTTAGGTCTAATTTTCTCTAAGAATCCAAAAAAACCCTAAAATTTGTTCACCTAAGTCTATTCCGATGTTACTTTTTCAGATCACTTAAATGGCCTTTTTTTGCATGTGCACTTTATATTCCCAATTGGTCACTAAGTCTCAAACAAATTAGCATATTCCTTGTTATTTAGCGATTACCTAAAATCCCTTTGTCGAGCAATCTCCTTAGGTTGGAGGAATATTCTTTTCCTTCATATGACTTAGCAGTCCTCTTTGGTCACCAAGTCTCTGGATAACTATTATCAGATTTAGCGACTGCTATGATTAATTTTTGCAAGGTAACTATAGTTGCTTTATCTCTAGATCAAAATACCTTCAGTCGAGTGTGTTAGGAATGAATGGTAAATGTTGGTAGTCATTCTATAGCAGTTGTTGTTGCACTCATGACTATTATTGTCATTGATGTCAACACAGTGATCTTCTGGAAACTTGCAAAGGAGCAGACAGTGTTTTGATTAGCACATGTGGGATATTGTAGTTGGAGCTATGTGATGTTGAGATTATATTCCTTGATATGTTATATGTCTATGGTTAAGAGTGAAGATAGTAATTCATTTATTCATGGAAGTTATGAGCATTTTGGTAGAAGTAGTATTCAAGTAGTGTTCCTGAGTAGCGATTTATGGAAATTGGATGATATCTCCTAATCAGGATGGAATCTGGTTTTTCATAGTTAAATGGAAGTTTGAGACACATTGATAGTGATGTGGTTGATAGTGCAAACTTTGAGGTCACATGAGTGAAGAGTTATTATATTTGGAAGCTGACAGTTTTGTGTAATTTTGATGTAGTGTGTGGAATCTTTTATTTTGTAATTGTGTGCCGACTCATTTGTAATTATTTGAGTGTGGTATAAAGGAAGGAATGTTTTTCCTTGTTATAATGTAACATATTATAGTGGAATGAAGAAGTAGCATGGTTGAATGTGAATGTATGCATGAAGTGAAGAAAAGAGCTAATGGAGTTGTGAAAGCGAAATTGTGAAGGAAGACATGTGAAGTACAGAGATCTGGTGTAGCAGTAAATGCAGTTTGGAATAGTGAGGAGGTAACATATTTGATATTATTATGTTGAATAATATTGAGGTCATTTGAACAGTGTGTTCAATGATCTTACCCTAAATTTGTTTGGGCAGTGGGTCCTTCTGTCTTCCATAACTCTTAACAGGGTTAGAATCTTTTAACAAGGATTCAAAATATCCTAACAGGGATTCATATTTACTGAATGCATTTCATAAGACTCCTAATAGAGTCCATACTTTCACAAGGAATATTCATATTAGTGCATCTCTTGTGGGCATCATTCCCACCGGGGTTTACTCTTTGATCAAGAGGTTCCCTAGTCAACATATCTTGTGTTATTGTGTCATTGTGTATGAATATCTTTCTATGGTTGGTAATTATATTGCTTACATTGCTAAATGTTGTTGACGTTGATAAAGCTTATAATTATCTAATAACTAATTCACCCCCCCCTCTCAGTTATCTTGGTGGACTTTAATTTCTAACAATTGGTATCAAAGCAGCAAGTTCTTGAAAGAAAATTTTAACAGCTTGAGGAGATCCATGGCGAGTTTTAGGAAATAAAGCCCTAAGTTTGATGGAGTAAATTTTGACAACTCGAAAGAGAAGATGAAGACATATCTACTATGTTTAGGACCAGGTTATTGGTTGATTACAAAGAATAATAAGACTATCATTGAAGAAGACAGTCCTGAGACAAGATCTAATGATGAGCTAGATCTATTCATGTGTAACATACTTGCAAGAGAAGCACTTTTCATAGCACTTCCAGAGAATGAGTATAGTTAGGTAAAATTTTTAACCAAATCTCATGAAATTTGCAAAGCTTTATACTCTACTTTTGAAGGTGATGAAAATGCAAAGAAAGCTAGATTAAATAATTGGATATGTGCATTTGAAGATATAAGAATGATGGAAGATGAATCTGTTAGAAGCTATATTGGTAGAATGTCAGAGATTGTTGCAAGAATAAAATCTTGTGGAAGAGAAAAGATAGAAAATGAAGTGATATGGAATATTATGAGGACATTGACTCCTATATTTAAGTAGACAATACAGATGATTGAACAAGTTATACCTTGTACTATGAAATTTTCAAGAGAGACTCTTCTTGGAAGATTGGAAGCAGCAGAAATGAACCTGAGATTATCAGGAGACTTACCTAGAATGGAGATAGCATTTAGTGCTATTAGTATTCATCCTACTTTTTCAAGAATTTTTTAGGAATGAATGCTTGATGATTGGTAGTCATTCTGTAGCAGTGTTTTTTGCATTCATGACTATGATTGTCATTGATGTCAACACAATGATATTCTAGAGTTTAGCAGAGCAGCAGGCACAGTTTTGTTTTGTGCACATGGGATATTACATTTGGGATTATGCATAGTTTATGGTATGTTATTTGATATGTTATTAACCTATGGTTAAGAGTGAAAAATGAAATTCATTCATTCATGAAAGTTATAAGCATTTTGGTGGAAGCAGTATTCTGGCAGTGTTCTTGAGTAGCGGTTTTTGGTAATCGGAGGATATCTCCTAATCAAGATTGAATCTAATTCTGTGAAGTTAAAGGGAAGTTTGTGACACATTGGTAGTGATGTGGTTCATTCTGAAAACTTTGAGGTGACACGAGTGAAGAGTTATTACATTTGGAAGCTAACAGTTTTATGTAATTTTTGGTATAGCATGTTGAAATTATTATTTTGTATTTGCATGCTGACTCATTTGTAATTATTTGAGTGTGGTATAAAGGAAGGTATTTTTTCTTTTTTATGATATGGGTTATGAGATTTTAATATTTGTGATATGAAATTGTGAAATTTGTGATGCGAATTTATGCATGAAGTGAAGAAGAGAGCTAATTCAGTTGTGAAGGAAGACTTGTGAAGTACAGAGATCTAGATTTGTGATCTTGTGTAGCAAAGAGTGTGGTTTTGGCACAGTGTGAAGGAGGTAACATATTTCATATTATTCTATTGAATAATCCTAAGATCTATTGGACAATGAGTTCATAGATCTTGCCTTGAAGCTATTTGGGCAATGGGTCCTTCTGTCTTCCATAACTCTTAACCAGGTTAGAATCTTTTAATAGGGATTCAAAATCTCCTAACAGGGATTCATATATACTAAATGTATTTCATAAGACTCCTAACAAGGTCCATCCTTTCACAAGGAACTTTCATATTAGTGCATCATTTGGTGGGCATCATTCCCACTGGGGTTTACTCTTTGATCAAGAGGTTCCCTAGTCAACATATCTTGTGTTATTGTGTCATTGTGTATGATTATCTTTTTATGGTTGGTTACTGCATTGATTATATGGTTTAAAGCTACTAAAGTTGATATTGAAGTTGATAAATGGTTTAATTATTAGATAACTGATTCACCCCCCCCCCCCCCCTCTCAGTTATCTTGGGGATCTTTACTTTCTAATAGAAGTACCAATGTGAATGGAGATTATGCCAGTAGCAGATCTAGAAATGAAGAAGACAAGAAGATTGAAGAAGGTATTGCCTTTCTTTTGAAAAGAGAACCAGACGGTAAGAAAAATTTTAAATGTTGGACTTGTCAAGAATATGGTCATTTTGCATCTAAGTGTCCTAAGAGAGTTAAAAAGTATAGAAACAATTTCAAGCCTAGAAGATCTAAGGAATTCTTTTATGCTAATGATGAAGATCTTGAAGCTAGTATAGAAAGAACTCTAAGTGAAAGTGATATTAAGAATAATGATGAGATAGGATTTGTAGCAATTAAAGAAGAGAATCCTGAAACCGATGTTAAAGAAGAAAAAGCCTTAGTTTCCCAAGTTGAAAAGAAAGCTGATTGGATTATAGATAGTGGTTGCTTACATCATATGACTGGTGATATGAAAAAGTTCATAAAGTTTAATAATTATGATGGAGGAGTTGTGAGAGTTGGAAACAATGCACCTTGTTTGATCAAAGGTATAGGATCTATTACTCTTGATGGAAAGACTAACACTGATGATGTTTACTTTGTGGATGGATTGAAACATAATCTTTTGAGTGTTGGACAATTAGTTGATAGGGATATCAAGTTTGGTTTACCAAGAAAGCTTGTGTGATAAAGGATAAAGATAGAAATCTGATTGGAACTGGATCTAGAACTAGAGGTAATGTATTTTAGTTGAATCCCACTGAGATGACATGTTTGATTACTAAGATTGATGACAGTTGGTTATGGCATAAAAGGTTTTGTCATATAAACTTTGATAACATTGTGAAGGTGAGTACTACACTTGCAGTAAGAAATTTTCCTAAAATAATGAAGCCTACTAACATGATTTGCAAAGAATGTGTGATAGCTAAGCAAAAGAGAAGTTCATTTCCTAGTAAGAAGTTCACATTGGCAGAGAAGTTGGAGATTGTTCATATAGACTTGAGAGGTCCTACCAGGACTAGAGGATTCTATGGAGAAAGGTATTTTATGATTCTTGTTGTTGATTTTACAAGAATGATGTGGATTGCATTTCTTAAAGAAAAATCTGAAGCATTTTATAAGTTTAAGATCATTAAGAATAAAGTTGAGAATGAATCTGGAATGAAGATTAAATGTTTGAGATCTGATAGAGGTGGAGAATTTACTTCTAAAGAGTTTAACACCTTTTGTGAAGTGAATGGTATTAAGAGACAGTTTTCAGCCCCTAGAACACTTGAACAAAATGGTATTGCAGAAAGAAGAAATAGGTCAGTGACTGAAGCAGCAAGAGCTATGTTATTTGAAAATGACTTGGCAAAGATATTCTAGAGAAAAGTAGTGAATACAATAGTATATAAAATGAACAAAGTACAAATCAGAGCAGACACAGACAAGACACCTTATGAATTATGGTTTGGACATGCACCCTTAGTTAAGTATTTTTGAATTTTTGGAAGCAAATGTTATATAAAGAGAGATGATGATATTGGAAAGTTTGATCCTAGAAGTGATGAAGGTATTTTTCTTGGATATTCTTTGAAGAGAAAAGCATATAGATGTTATAATAAGAGAACTAAGACTATTGTTGAGAGCGCAAATGTTAAAGTTGATGAAAAGTTCAAAATTTAGGAAAGAATTCTTGATTATGAATCTGATGAAGAAACTCATCCTAAGCCTAGCACTGAAACTACTGAATTATTTTATGAGACAGAGAGTGAATTGTTGAATGAGAGTCATGCTAAAGAAGCCAAAGAGGAATCTAGAGAAGAATCTATAGTTGAAGCAAGATCCAAGACTATGACACCAAATAGGTATTTATCAAGACATCATCCTGTTGATCAAGTTATTGGAAGTTTGGACAGAGGAGTTCTGACTCGGAATAAGGTAGATTTATGTTTGATTTCTCAAATTGAACCGAAATCTACTAGTGAAGCTTGTGAAGATGAACATTGGATAAATGCTATGAAAGAAGAACTAGATCAAATTGAAAAGAACAAAACATGGGAATTGGTTCCTAGACCTAAAGACAAGAATGTGATTGGAACTAAATGGGTATTCAAAAACAAGATGAATGAACAAGGAGAAGTAGTAAGAAACAAAGCAAGATTAGTATGTAAAGGACACTCACAGCAAGAAGGAATTGACTATGAAGAAACTTTTGCACCAGTAGCAAGAATTGAAGTAGTAAGAATGTTTTTGGCCTGTGTAGCTTTTAAGAAATTCAAAGTGTATCAGATGGATGTGAAGTCTGCATTTCTGAATGGTGAATTGGAAGAAGAAGTCTACATTGAGTAGCCTAAAGGTTTTCCTTTGACTCAAGAAGGAGACATGGTATGTAAACTAAAGAAAGCACTATATGGACTAAAGCAAGCACCTAGAACTTGGTATGCAAGATTGGATAAGTATTTGTTAAAATTGGGATTTACTAAAGCAACAGCTAATAGTAATTTGTACACAAAAGAAATTGAAAATGGTTTGTTGATTATAGTTATTTTTGTTGATGACTTTATTTTTGGAGGAGAAGATGAAGCTAGTGAAAAATTTTCTAATGAAATGAAGACAGAATTTGAAATGAGTATGATTGGTGAGATGAAATACCTTTTGGGATTACAGATAACACAGAACAATGATGGTATCTTTGTAAGTTAGACAAAGTACTTAAATGATTTGTTGAAAACATTTGGAATTGACAATTGTAAACCAATTGGAACACCTATGGTTATAGGACATAAACTATCTAGCATAGATGAAACACTAACAGTTGAGAAGAAGAAATACAGATCCATGATTGGAGGATTGCAGTAGTTGACACACACAAGACCGGATATAGCACATTCAGTTGGAATTGTAGCAAGATTTCAAGCTGAACCTAAAGAATCACATTATGTAGTAATAAAGAGGATACTGATATATTTAAGAGGCACAATGGACTATGGATTGTGGTATGAAAAATCTGATGATTTTACCCTATGTGCATATACAGATGTTGACTGGGGAGGTAGTGTTGATGATAAGAAAAGCACCAGTGGTGGAGCCTTTTTTCTTGGAGGAAGATTGGTTTCTTGGTTGAGCAAGAAGAAAAATTGTATTTCACAGAGCATAGTAGAAGCAGAGTATGTAGCAGCAGCAAACAATTGTAACCAGATAATTTGGATGAAGCAAATGCTAAAGGATATTGGAATTAAGTTTGTTGAGCCTGTTGTCATACATTGTGACAACACCATCACAGTTAGTATGTCTAAGAACCCGATATTACATTCTAAGACAAAGCATATAGAAATCAAGTATCATGTTGTAAGAGAGAAAGTTGTTGAGAAAGAAGTCAAACTGGAGTACATAAGCATAAAGGAGTAGATAGTAGACATATTTACAAAGCCTTTTCCTAAGGATACATTTGATTATCTAAGAGGTATGCTTGGGGTTATGCCCTAGCCTACTTTTGAGTAATGATGTAGTTGGTTGCATCTATCCAATGGTATATGAGCCCTATCTTTCTTCTGGATTAGATGTAGGTACTTCCTCTATGGGGGAGTATGTGTATCTGAGCTGAGTCATGAGGACTCTTGTGAATGTATTTTTTGAACAATGTATTTTGACATTAGAGTTGGTGTTGACATAGTGATGAAATTTCTATCATTGATGTCAATGGGGGAGAAGTGTACATGAAAAACCTTGTGTACCATCTATTGGAGAGAACTGAATAGGAAAATGAAGCAAGATTTATTGATGAAGAAGACTTGAAAATGTTTGTCAGAGCAGCAGTGTTGCAATATTGGATTTTTGGAACATTGGATGTTTTTCATCTATGTTGCCATCAATGCCAATGGGGGAGATTGTTAGGAATGAATGTTGAATGTTGGTAGTCATTATATAGCAGTTGTTGTTGCATTCATGAAAGTAATTCATTTATTCATGGAAGTTATGAGCATTTTGGTAGAAGCAGTATTCAGGTAGTGTTCCTGAGTAGCAGTTTGTGGAAATCGGATGATATCTCCTAATCAGGATGGAATCTAGTTTTTCATAGTTAAAGGGAAGTTTGAGACACATTGACAGTGACGTGGTTCATAGTGCAAAATTTGAGGTCACACGAGTGAAGAGTTATTGTATTTGGAAGCTGACAATTTTGTGTAATTTTGATGTAGTGTGTAGAATCTTTTATTTTGTAATTGTGTGCCGACTCATTTGTAATTATTTGAGTGTGGTATAAAGGAAGGAATGGTTTTCCTTGTTTTAATGTAAGAGATTATAGTGGAATGAAGAAGTAGCATGGTTGAATACGAATGTATGCATGAAGTGAAGAAAAGAGCTAATGGAGTTGTGAAAGTGAAATTGTGAAGGAAGACATGTGTAGTACAGAGATCTGGAATTGAGATCTAGTGTAGCAGTAAGTGCAGTTTGGCATAGTGAGGAGGTAGCATATTTGATATTATTTTGTTGAATAATCTTGAGGCCATTTGAATAGTTTGTTCAGTGATTTTACCCTGAAGCTATTTGGGCAATGGGTCCTTCTGTCTTCCATAACTCTTAACAGGGTTAGAATCTTTTAACAGGGATTCAAAATCTCCTAACAGGGATTCATATGTACTGAATGTATTTCATAAGACTCCTAATAGAGTCCATCCTTTCACAAGGAATATTCATATTAGTGCATCTTTTGTGGGCATCATTCCCACCGGGGTTTACTCTTTGATCAAGAGGTTCCCTAGTCAACATATCTTGTGTTATTGTGTCATTGTGTATGAATATCTTTCTATGGTTGGTAATTATATTGCTTACATTGTTAAATGTTGTTGAAGTTGATAAAGGTTATAATTATCTGATAACTTATTCACCCCCCCCCCCTCTTAGTTATCTTGGTGGACTTTACTTTCTCATAGGGTGATCTCTGACAGAAATGTAAAATTGATATAAAATTCAGCGATAATGAGATTTTCTCTTGCTCATTGAATCTCCAGATGTAAAGTGGTGGTCTATTTTGTCTTCAGTCATGAGATCTCCAGTTATTGAGCAGTTAGTTATTTTATCCCTCGACTTGGCAATTTCAATGGTCCCATAATCTCATAGTTCTAGCGGATATTTTTCTGGCAGTTAGCGATTCAGCAACACGGTTATCTCTAAGTCTCCCAATGAAGCAGTTAAGTTATAAAAGGTATAGCAACTTAGCGAGAACCTTTGGATGACATTTAAATCAATGGTTGATATTTAATCTCATTACATAACTAACGTTAGGTAATTCTTTTGGTGACTTGGATAATAAAGGTGTTCATGCAATCTCTAGTTTTAACCATAGTTGAAAAGGATATCTAGCGATAGGGAGATCTCTTCAGTTGTGTGGTCGCTAGATAGGGATGAGTTAAGAAAAGGTTTTTTTTGAAATGGTTGTTCTCGGTCATTGATTTAAGTTTGATCTAGTGGTGGTCATGTAATCTCAGAATCAGACTATGGGTTAAGAAATGATCAAGCGACCTTGAGATTTAGTTAGTCACTCAATCTCTGGATTGAACTCAAGTTAAGAAAGTTATCTAGTGATTCAGAAATTGTCTTCATTCGAATAATCACCAAATAGTCTAGAGTTAAGTGTTGACCGAGGTCAAAGGATTGAAGAAAAAAATGAGTTTTTGTTTGCCGAATTTTGTGACATGTCACTTTTTGATTGGCTGGCAAGATATGAAAGGTAAAGCAGGTTGGACTATATTCACTAGGGCTCTAGAAGAGATAAATTGAAATTTTCTTGTCTTCAGTCACTGAATC
Source organism: Chamaecyparis obtusa (assembly GCA_027943335.1). Classification (NCBI taxonomy): domain Eukaryota; kingdom Viridiplantae; phylum Streptophyta; class Pinopsida; order Cupressales; family Cupressaceae; genus Chamaecyparis; species Chamaecyparis obtusa. The sequence continues at coordinate 2,397,046 of BSBK01004467.1, forward strand.
TCCAGATAGTTGAGTCAGAAGGTCTCAAGAAGAAGTTTGAAAAATCAACTAGTTTCAGCAACTGAGAGATATACTGTGGTTGTCAGATCTCTTGATGGCTTTTTTTCAGTAGGTCTTGAGATAAATTCAAAAAGAAATATTTATTCAGCAATTGAAAAAATGACTATAGTCACCGAATCTCAGGATGGAAAATATAAGTGAACTTGGTCATTCAATCTCCAGATAAGCTCAAAAGGTTTTAAATTATTCAATGACTGTGATATTTGACTATAGTCCCTAGATCTCAAGATAAAATAAAGTCATTCAGCGACTAAGGTTTCCTTTAGTCACTAGATCTCTAAAAGTATAAAGGAAGCACCAAATATTTAGCGATTATGAGAATGTGTTGTAGTCTCTAGATCGCCAAAAGTCAAAATTTGATTACCTATCATTTTCTCATCTTACGGCTAGTGAATTGAGTTCTGAGCATATCAAGTAATGGCAAAAGTGACATATTGTTCAACTTTTTGATCTCTAATGGATTATTGCATTCAATTCAACTGAATAAATATGATTGTTCTCTATTCATTTTGAATTACCAATTTTTTCAAAGAACCAGAGCGATAGAATTTTTAGAGCAATTTCAAAATCCAAGACAACCATAATTTACAGAAGAAGTTTAAAATTCTCAAACAAAATGAGCCAATTATCAGTCAGTGCTGCTTCTACCAGCAAGGGAGGAAGGGAGAAAGTTAAGGAGAGTTTTTTAGATGAATTCCTCATCTTGCTACCAGGCTCATCACAGAATAAGAAGGTTAGTGATGATTGTTTTGTGGATGAACTTTCTTATTGTAGAGATGCTAAGACACCAGAGGTCACTGGGATGTGCTTGTTTAGATATTTTTATAAAAATGTTGAGAGTCTGGTCCATGTCTCAAACCCTTGGATGTTGGGGTTAGCAAAATTGATAGTTCCAAAGGTCTTCCTAGATGTAGACATTTTTATTTTCTTATCCCATAGCTATAATCCTTTATCCAGAATGATTAGGAAAGTTAATGGTTCTCCTCTGGTTACTTTGGATCACAGTTCATTCATAAGGGCTTTTGGTATCCAGGTCCATATGGCCACTGAAATTAATTTACAGGCCCTGGCTAATAGATATACCAGAGAAGCTATTGTGGTGGCAAAAGAAATTCAAAACCATGTGCCGTGAGAAAATAGAAACTATATTGCACCAGTGGTCAGGTCAACAACCCCATATTTTTATAAGGATTTCAAATTTTACATAAAGTATATTGGCTATGGGTTGTGTAATGTGTTGCGAATTGATGATGGGGAAAGAATCATCTCAGATATTTTGATGTTGGTGTTGGACTCCCAAAGTCTTCATGCAACAAAGGGATATGATTATATAGGTTTCATAATAGAAAGAATGCATGAGGGTTTAATGGCTTTGAAGAACCATGTGTCTGGTTCTAGTTCTACACCTAGGTTTTTGCACTACTCTTTGCTGATGCACCTTATTTTGTACTTCAATTATGATATCATGAACATGGAAAACCTTGAGCCTCAGATGATTTACAAAGGGCAACCAAACTCGGTGCAATTTTGGATAAGGGCTTGGAGTCCTTCTACCAAGAGTGATTTTGTGTATTTGAGAATTGGATAGTTCAGCCTATCCTCCTCAATTTGGGACTTAATCTCTCTAAGCTATCCACTAAGGTTTTGCAGTTGTCGAGACCACAACAATTTGTTGACAAATGGAATAAGGGCCACAATTGGGGGGATATATACTATGAAAAGGGCTATACAATTATTAGAGTATATGGATGCCCTTAGCCCCCTCATATACTACCATTCTTTGTTCCACCAAGGGTGGCATTTTTTGAATTCATCTAGTAGTTGATGCAGACTAAAAGGGAGCATCTAACCTCACAGAGGAAGGGAACTTTTACTCCAAGGCACTTTAGAGTGCATAGTATCACAATAGGCAAGAATGCCTTCACTAAAGTGAATGAGTGGTTGGGACAGTTTCAGATGCATGTTGCTTCCTATAGGTATGTGGATATAGAAGGATTCATGGTTGGTGCTAGGCAATATCACATGCCCAGCATCCCATTCAATAAAAGACATGAAGAGTATCCTGAGGAGGATGTGATAAGAAAGATAATAGAAGATAAGGAGGTGGTGAAAAGAGCTGATCAAATAGATGAGCTATATGCCATGGAAAGGCAGCTGAAACAAAAGGGATTGTGATTTAGTGGTTTCTTCCCTACATTGCCTTATATTCAAATGCTTGAACAAATGATGTCACAATTTAATACTTTGATGAGAACTTTTGAAGATCAAATTGATGAGAGAGACAGGAAAAAGGATGTTCATTCTAAGTTCAAATGTGATGAGGATAGTGATGGTGGCTACTCTATCCATAGTATCCCTCCCCTAGAGAAAATAATGGCTAAAAAGCATCAAGGTAGGGAAGATATAGTTGATTTAACAGAGTTCCATGGCTCTCAGGATACTAGTGAACCTCCTGCAAAGAAGCAGAAATTGTTAATAGGAGAATCCTCCCAAGCAAGGAAAAAAGACAAAGTGGGAGCTCTCTTCACTGGAACTGGTGTCCATGATCACCAACTAAGAAAGAAAATAAGAGAAGAGAGGGGAAGTTAATGAAAAAACCATATTATTGCTACAGAGCAGACTTCTAAATTTTGTCTCTAAGCTTTTGAGCAAGAATTTTTGCATGTAATTGGAAAGTCTATTTTAATACAAATACACTACAGTTTCTATCCCCTATCATTTTTGTCTCTTTGTTTTATATGTTTTACTTTTGTATATTTTGTTTGCAAAGCATTTGAAACATACCAGTTGCTAGGCAGCTTGTTTAATTGATTGTGAGTTTCTCTCAAGGGGAGAATTAAAACTCTCATTTTCAATTATTAAAAGTAAACATATTTACTTAGATTTAGATGATAATGATGTTGGATTGATAAAGTATTTTGTAAGGTATTCTATTCAAATTGCAGATAGTTTGCAAGGCATCTTGTTGTATTTCTTTTGAAATAGTTTTATTGATTTGCATTCAGACTCTTTTGCCCATTGGATTAGGCACTGGTTTAGTTCTTGTTCTTGTATGTTACCTCTCAGAATCTTTAAAGAACATTACAATTCATTTAATTACCAGCATTTACTTTTTAAAGAACCCCTACATGTTTTAAGGAACTGTGTCTAATCGATATAGTTCCAATTTATTGATTCCTTGGAGAGAGAATCAAAAGGTTAGCCTTCCTTAAGCCAAGCTTATAAAAAGAAGAAGGATGAATATCCTTATACCACTATTGCATGCTATTACATTCATCATCTCTATTGTTATACTTTGTATCAGGATATTCTCAGTTGTTTTCAAAGTGATCTTTTATTAGAATAATTTAAAGGCCTAAATAGCATAGTAGTGAAGACTCAATCCATGACCTAAAAGCTTACTTGAAACATAGTAAATCAATTAAATAGGCAATACCTACTTGATTCCTATGGAGCTTGAAGTAGAAGGAGGATCTTATCCAATCCTCATCAATTAGGCTTTTCTTGCAAACTTGGAGTCCTTTTTGACTGAGAATCAAGCCCATACATTTGCCAAGTTTGACCCTACAAGAAAAATCCCTAACAAATTGGTGACTCTGGTGGGGAATCAATAACTTTTTCACAAGTCATAAATAACGTAGGTTTCAATTTGAGTTTGACTCCTGGCTTGCTTATTTTATACTAGTCAGTCACCATTGAAGATTAGAGTTATTCCTTTATTTCTCCATATTTTGCCCTCTTAAGTCTTGGTCATATACTTTCCCAAGGAAAAATATCTCCAAATCCCCAAATAAATTGGATGGTGACTCTCTACAAAATCTCTGTACCAGTGCTCCATAAGTGATCTTCTATTTTCATAATGACCCATAGGAATACTAGGTCTTGGAAAAAGGAGCATCCAGAAGAAAATCTAGAAGGAGAACTTCCAACTACCTCATGGAGAAGTCAAATGAGGAAAGAAAGAAATAATAATGACATGTCTTTCACATGGAAATAGAAAGGAAATGTGATAACAAAGGATCCTATTCAAACAAACTAGGAGGGAAATATGTCACAGTATGAGGAAGTAGTTGATTTGGGTGTGAATCAGTATGAAGATTATTATTCACCCTTTGAGAAAGATGGAAGGAGGGCACAACCTCATAGAAGAGGAATCCTTGGAAATAATAGAAGATCTAGAAGCCAAAGTAGGAATAGACAAGATTTTGTTCCTTCTTTTCCCCTTGGTTCCTCCTTACAGGGTCACCAAGTACCTAATGACCACCAAGAAGAGGTCCTTGTCCAAAATTCTTCATCAGATATAGCCCTCCCAGATTCTGAAGAAGTATTTGAACTAGAAAGAAAGATCTGAGAGCAAGTTGAAATAAGGCAAAAAAAAGAGAAACAAAAAGAGGAAAAGATTAGACATGCATTGATAAGAGCTAAACAATTGAAGAGACAATTGTTGGACTATGAAGCTATAAATTATGTTCCTATATCAGAACAAATAGAAGAGCAACCTATTATCCAAGAAGTGCATGAGATAAAAAAAACCCCAGGGATAAGGGTAAACAAAAGGCTGTAGGAATTTTAATTAATGAACCAAATCCTACCCAGAAACCTTTAGATCAAGCAACAAGATTAGATGCTGACCTTGAAAAGGCCAAAAGAGAACATGAATTATTGGCTAAAGAATTAGAAAAGGAAGAGCTAGAGGCTACTATAGTTGAGATGAAAAGAAAGATTGAGTTTCTTATACAATCTTCAGGAAAAACCAATCCAGTATCCACTTCCCTAGTACAGGGTGCAAATGTTTTGAATATTGCCAAAAATATCCCTTCATTGAGTATCCCCAAAGCTTCCACTATTTCAAATATTCCAATGACCACAAATTTAGGTGCTGGTCCATCTCAAGTGGGATCTATTCATGAGAGACACAAACAGTTGGTTTTTATTGGAATCTCTAGATACCCTAATCCTATCCCTAATGAAATTAGGAAAAAAATCCCAAAATTTACTGGAAGTAATGCAGTTACTTGTGAGGAACACTTGAAAAACTTCATTGATGTAATAGATGATTACAACATAGAGCCTGATGATGTAGTTATGAAACTTTTTGTTCAATCTCTAACTGAAGATGCTAGAGATTGGTTTAGAAATTTACCTCATCCTAGCATAAGTTCATGGGAACAGTTCAAGCATTGTTTCAAAGAACAATTTGGTGACAAGACTAATGAAGGATTTATGTTGAATGAAATCAATAACATCAAGAAAAACCATAATGAGTGTGTTGTTGAATTTAATGTCAGATTTCAGAAAGCTATGCATAAATTACTACAGGTCATCAAATTGGATGACAAGATATGCTTAGTCACTTATCTAAATGCTTTTGATTCAAAGATGGGGTATCTTTTGAGAGATAAGAACCCTAGAAATCTTGCAGAGGCCTACAAATTGGCCATTAAGATAGAAAGAAATAGAAGAATATCAGGAAAATTGGGAAGAAGGGATGATTATAAACCTCAAGTCTCGAATAGAAAGGAAATAGGGAAGTTTGATACAAAACAAAAAGAAGATGATAATTTGAAGCAAATTTTGAAAGCTATAAAGGATTTGAAACCTGGAGAAAGTAGAAACAACAGAGTGGCAGGAAATGACAGGCCATCTTTCAACAACTTTAACAAATTACCAAGAATGCAAAACTATCCCTACAACACTCAATGGAAGGACAAAAAGCCAATACTTCCTAGAAGAAGGGATAAACCAAATGATAAGACCCCTGACCCCTTGCACAAAAACACAGTCAATATGAATAATGAAGGTCCTTGGTGTATTGTCTATCAATCACCTCATGACCCTTATTACTATGGAGTTGCTCAAAATGTCTCTGCAGATGGAGAACAAGAAAGTAATGATGAAGAGTCTTATGATGATCAAGGATGTGCGATGACCTCTTCTTATATTTATGATGAAGTGGACTCCACTGAAGAAGATGAGGGTCAAGATTTTTTTGGTTCCCAATCCAGGAATGAGGTCTACCATCAGCAAGTTTTTTATGATGAAGAAGATGGTCAGTTGGATGAAGTCCAGTGTAACACTTCAAGGGATGATAGATCAGTTGTGTTGAGAAGGCCTTCTGATGAAGAAATTGCACAAATCATAGTAGATATGGTCACTCAAGCCAAAAGAAAATATAATTTAAGGAACAAAGTGGTAGGTGATCCAAACCATAAATCAACTAGTAAATTCATAAAAAAATTAGAAAAGGATATGAAACTGCCTCGAGATAAACAAAAGGTTGTTGAGGTTGTCAACAAGACCAAGGTGAAGAAAAATGTCACATTTACCCCAAATCTGACTTATAGAGTAAAGGCTAAACCTCTTAAAGAAACTGTTGTTTCTTCCCAAAAGGAGATTAAGGTTCAAAGCAAGTATCAATCTAGCCTCACTGAGCATGAAGGAAACAAAGAAGTTACTATCATTAAACAAGACATAGTTGACCCAAAATATATCCCAGTAGATATTGTTATCACAAATCACTGTCAAGGTTCCTTTGTTAGAAATGATGAGAATTGAGGAACATAAAGAAAAGGCTTTAAGTTGGGTGAATGGAGTTGCTCCTGTTGATACCCAAAATACCACTGAGGCTGATAAACTGATCATCTCAATAAATAATTCAAATGAAAACCAGTGCGGGGAAATTATTTCAGAGATTCCTCAAATATATTTGGATACAAATATTATTAATACTATGACAGGAATACTTGATCCATTCTTTCTGTATTTGATAGTAAATGGGAAGCTTTTAAAGAAATGCATCATTGATTCAGGAGCTTCTAATATAGTAATGCATGCAGAGGTAATGAGGTCTTTGGGTTTGAAAGTAGATATACCTCATGGAAGATGTCAAGCCATGGACTCAAGAGAGGTACCAGTTATTGGCACTATAAAAGCATTACCTTACAGGCTAGCAGCTTGCCCAAATAGGCTATTAACCATGAGTGTCTTGGTAGTTGACATCCCACCTCAATATGGAATGTTACTATCCAAAAAATGGAGTGCTTCTATGGGAGGTAGTATCCAATGTGACTTATCTTTTGCAACTTTCAACATTGATGGGAATGATATCAAAGTGTCCATAGAAAGTATAACCCCACACATGATTGAATTAACTAACACTGATGATTTGAATTGTTGTGTGGATGTTTATATGGAAAACTTTAGAGTGAGAAAACCCATTCCACAAGAAGAAGATGCAGACCAGTTGACTCAAGAACTGAAAGAGCAACAAAATGGATTATGGAAAATGTATTTTGATGGAGCCTATTCAAAAGAAGGCTTAGGAGCTAAAGTTCTATTCATATCTCCATCAGGTACCACTTTCAAGTATTCTTTCCTATTGACTTTTCAATATACAAATAACACTGTTGAATATGAAGCACTATCTTTAGGATTGAACATTGCCATAAAACATGGGATCAAGTGTTTAAAAGTCTTTGGTGACTCTAAACTTGTAGTAGCACAAGTTAGGTCCAAATATGCTGTCAAAAATGATAGATTAAAGTTGTATAAACATGCTATTTGGGATCAAATTGAATTGATTGATGCTTTCAACATTTGTTGGGTAGAAAGGTCTAAAAACATAATGGCAGATTTCCTGGCTAATGTTGCCTTAAAGGGAAATGATGTAACTTTGTTCGAGGTATCAATAGTGGAAATAAAAAGTAGGCCAGTTATCCCAGATAATATTTATAACCGGTAGGTCTTTGAAGATGACCATGATATTTTAAAGTTCATTCAATGCCTTGACATGTATGAAGATCAACTCATAGATTGTAACTGTGTGCTAGAAAGTAGTCACACTTCTGTGAATCATTACATTCAAGAACACTCAAGAATGAGGTCTCAAACAGCGATTCACAGCTCTCTATTCGTGGAGTGCAGGGGTTTGTATATGAGGCCCTCAGATTGACCTAGTTATGCCCATGCAAGTACACCAAGAAATGAGAGATTCAAAGATGAATAGCAAGCATGCTAATCTCCATGATCATCAAGTTATTGCATGCAAATGAAACTAGTCTAGATGATAACAATGCAAGAAATAAACTATTCTATTGAAATGAATGCTTATACAATGTTAATCTATGAAAGGAAACATGAATTTAAACTATTATGTGAATGCAATATTAATCTAAACTATGGATTGCCATAAGGCATGAGAGAAGAAGACAAGAAGAAAGAAGTCTCAAATATCCAAGCTCCAAATGTGCTCAAAAGCTTCTTCCAAGATTGCTCTCCAAACCTGCAGTATAACAATAACATGAAAATTCTAGGATCTGAAATGAGGAGAGGGCTCCTTATATAGGAAAATGTGGAAGAGAATGCATCCTCAAGAGCTATGTGGGATAAATCCAAAAAGAGGAAATAAAGCTCATTTTTTAGAAAGTGTGGAGAGAAAAGGGATTTTATTTATTTTTAATTATGTGTTTCCCTTTTTTCATCACAAAGAGCTTTAAGGGGATTTTTTATTTATTTAAAAGAATGATTCTCTATTAATTAAATAAGATAACATTATTTTATTAAAAGAGAGATATCATTCTAAATAAGATAAAATCATTTAATTAAAAAATATTTTAATTAAATAAATTTATTTCATTTTAAAAGATATTTCTTTCAATTAAATAAAGTTATTTTATTTATTTAAGAGGGAATATTTCTTTCAATTAAATAAAATTATTGAAAGAATCAGGAAAAGGATTTTTGTTTTGTTTTTATTTGATTTATTTCCTTTTCCATCACAAATTTTGCTTTAAGTGGGGATTTTATTTATTTAAAAGAGGAATTATCTTTTAAATAAATAAGATAAGTTTATTTAATAAAAAGAAGAATATTTAATTAAATAAGATAAAATCATTCAATTAAAAGGGGTTTTAATTAAATAAGATTATTTTATTTAAGATATTTCTTTTAATTAAATAAGTCTATTTTATTTATTTAAAAGAGAATATTTCTTTTAATTAAATAAAATTATTGATGAAATGATCAAACCTTAGAAATATTTGAATGATTGATTTAATTGCGATTTGATCAAGGAATTGATTTGAAAATTGCAAAGCATTGATTCAGGAAATTGATATTTGACAAATTGAATAATAGGCGACCATTTTAGGGTGCATACATTTGCCCCTCTTTGACTAATGTGAGGTCGACTCGGGATCACATGCAGTCAAAGAATGGAATTGAAGTGTGAGATCGATTTGGGATCACAAAACAACCCAGATGTGTGTTCGACGGATGGGAACACATTAGGACATAGATAAGCAGACTGAAAAAGATAAGGCCAACACCTATGAATAGTTAATTGTCAAGTCTCAAATAAGAGATAAGAATCTCAAGCAAGGTTGCCCCAAAAGAAGCAATTGATAAATTTGATAAAGCTGAATCAGGCATTGAAGTTTGGTAGGTACTACCCCCTCGTGATCGAAATCGAAATGAGATAGAGGAGAAATAGTAAATTGATAAATTTGATCAAATCGAACTAAACATAAGGTTCTTGACATAAGATGAAAGATAAAAAATAAATAAAAAATCACAGAACCAAGGTAGATCAGCAAGAAAGATTATGCCCCAAGGTTGAATTAGAAGAAAAGGAGTGGGGTGAAAGCGAATGGAAGATAGAAGTTTGGAAGAAATGGAAAGAAATGGAGAGAAGAAAGAGAATTTGCCTCCAGAAAGAAGATGCCCCAAAATCAATCAACTGTTTAAGATAGGGAATTTTGATTGAGATCACGAAAGAAGGTAAGGAAATGAAGATCAAAATGTGACCACAGTTGACTAAAAGTCCACAAGAAAGATGAAGGAAACCCTCTCAAACTCATAATGCAGCCTAAAAGTGCAAATTTAACATGAAGTCTAAATAATGCAAGCTACATGAAAAATGCAAAGGTGTACTTGCAATAGAGCAACTGTAACATAGGATTTTGTGTTCTTCACTCATTAGAGAATGTAAGGAACTTATTTTCATCATAGGGCCATTATTACCAGACATTGAACGATCACATAATCATCACTAGTCACAAATGCAACTATGAAGATATGAATGTGATTGATATCGGATTGGAATGTGGAAAGATTCTAAGATGAGCATCAAAGACATAAAGGTCAAGATGACTGCAATGTTAGCTTACCCAATTTAATGTAGCAAAACCATGCTCACATCAAGACATAAACGCCAGGATGACCATGAGAATGGTTGTGCAAAAAATAGTCAAGGATGATGCCTTAAATCTCCTAAGTGTGTCAAGGAGACAACAAGAGACACAGAAGAGGTTCAAGACAACACCCACAAGCAGAAAGCAAATAAAAACATGCCCCATGCCCCAAGTCTTCTAGTGATGCATCATGGAGAGACTTATTAGACAAGGACATTCAACGAAAATCAATAACAGTTAGGACACAAAAAAAAATCATGACATATCTCAAGCATTAAGTGTTGCATTTAAAAATTTTAAGTGTGTAAACTGATACTGAGTTCCGAGGATAAGGATCGAATGCTTGCTAGCAGGTAAGATCACATGACCAAACTGGATAAGACCAAACTGATAAGTGTTGAAAAACACTCAATGTCGGGGGTTGTGTTGAAAAACACAGTTGATTTGGTGTTGAAAAATACCGTGTGTGAGGTGTCCTAAAGACAAGCATATCCAAGAGACCAAAGCTAACATAGTGATGCCCCATAGACAAAGACAAAGACCAATTCCAAACCAAGGCAACAAGGACAAGGTATGATGGAGAAAGGCTAAGTGTCAAGGACGCATGCTAAGAAATAGGGGTGCAAAGGCCTCAAGTAGCACCCGTTTCTAGGTTTTCACCACTTGGAAGAATTTTTTCAGGACTTCTTATAATTGTTTTTGTATTTTTGCTACCAAGGTGCCTGTTTCCAGGTTTTCACCAAGGCACTTTTTCTATTTTTTTTGAATTTTTTATTTTTTTGGTATTTTTGGAATATATAATTTTTTTGAGATACATCAAAGTGCCTATTGCTAGGTTTTCACTAAGATGATAATTTTTTTAGGACATTTTCTGATTTTTAAAAAATTTTCAGCATCATATATGAATTTTTTTAGAATTTTCTCAAGATCAATAAATATGTACAAAGGATGCCCCCACACAGAATGGGCATCAAACTCCCAAGCAAGATCACATCGTGCTGTCCCAATGTCTAGCGAGGTGGAGAACAAGAGGGATTAGCAAGCTAGTGGATGAGATGGAGGAAAGGAGAATGAAAGCGAACAGAGGGAAGAAATCCTCAAGGTCAAACTCCTCAAGAGTACCCAAGCTAGGGAAAAAAATTGTCATGTAAAGCACATTTGGACAAGCAATGAAAGACTAGCATAGGATAAGCCTCAAAAGCGTAATGCAAAAGAAGGAAACGATGCAGTCCAAAGGAGTAGACAAGTCAAGAGGCTTCATAGCATTGTGTTTTACTCTTTTTTATTAGATCAAGACCAAAGGTGAAAAGGATAGCGAAAGACTAGAATGAATGGAGGATAATAGATATGAAGGCTAGACATGAAAGAAATGAAAGCAGGATCATCGTAAGACCACTCCCGAGATAGCCAAATTTTTGTGTATACATCAACCTTGTCAAGATCAAAGAGAGAAGATGGAATGGATGAGATATGTAGAAGAACTACGCATGATGCCTGATTGCCAGGTTTTCATCACGGTACTTATCCAAGGCACCACAAGGGAGTGGTTTTCACCATAGGATGAATTTATTTCTCTTTACTTTTTCTACCAAGGTGCCTGTTTCTAGGTTTTCACCAAGGCACATTTTCAATTTTTTCATTTTTTTCTCTTTTTTCTTTTTTTTTTAATTTTATAATTTTTGGAAGAAGGCAAGCTTTTAGATAATGCTCCTTGAAAGGATAAACCATGATATTCCAAGGATTCAAAATTATATGCTCAAAGATGCTGATAGGGAAAGGAAGATGGAAGAGAAAAATGGAGGATACTATTTTATGTAAAGTGAGTGGAGTTGGAAGATAGGAGGAATATGCAAATGAGAAAAAATGATAGAAGGCAAGAGAATAATGAATGGAAGGATTGTGAAAGGGTAGATGGAAAGGAAGGCAAGATCAACATCGATGCATGCCTTGGAGGGTGGCAAGAGGATGAAGGAATACGTGAAGGAATATGGTGAATGTTTAGTAGAGGTTGTGGTTCAGGTGCATGGAATGGAAGAATGTTTTTGGAAGAATATGAGGTGGAAGTCTTGGAAAGCTTGAATGTCAACTTCACTTTTTGTTCAACATGAGACTCTCTTACGAGAGACTTTGGAATCCATATAGCCTTAGGCTTTTTATTTCCTTTTGATGACTTAGAGAGAATATCTTGAATGATGTATTTTGGAACCCATACTTGTCTTGTAGTTTTCTTCTTAGATATCTCTTTTGACTTTATGCCCCCATGTCAATTAGAGGAGACATGGTGATCTTCTTTCTTTGATGGATTCTTGTATTGTTTCTTTTTCTTATATTGAACATTCAAGTTACTTCCAAAAGACTTGGGACATGTGGAAGAAGGAGGATAATATGACTGGTGTAGATGGGTGGATGGATGAAAAAGATTCAAAGGTATGCATCTATGTTGATCTTGAGGAAAGATAGGAGATGGAGGGACATAAGGACCCAAGATAGATGATGAATTAGGAGAGTTAGGAGGGGAAAATGAAGGGACATAAGGATCCAATATGGAAGGAAGACGTGAAGTCCTTAGTAGTGGTGGAAGAGGTCCAAGGATGGAAGTGGAAGATGCAAAAGGATAATCAATAAGTTCATTAGCATCTATATGACAACCAAGGATATCAGCATCTTCAGAGTGAGCATTAGAATTTTCAATAGGATCCTGGACATCTTGAATAAGAGCATTTTCTTTGATAGGATCATTTGAAGCTTGCAAAGACTTAGGAAGAGCAGAAAGCGAAAGTGAACATGGAATGGTAGAACAAGAAGATGGAAGACTTTGATCTTGACAAGGATCTTTGGATGGTATATGCACATAATTTTTCTCTTGATTTTCAACAGGCTTAACGTTGGAAGTAACAACACCATTTTTACCAACCTTAATGGAAGTATCATCTTTGGAAATAAAAAGTGTAGTAAGGTTATTTTGATTGTCAATAAGCTCAACGGTGTGGGTAGTAGCTTGATCTTTCTTCAGAGAAGACTTAAGACATGGTGGAATAAATGAGGAAGGGCGTAAAGTATCAAAAGAACCATGACATGGATAGAGAACATCATGAAAATGAGTGGATTAAATGGAGGGTTCTTGATCTTGATCTTTCTTTATATTCTTTTCTCTATCATTTTTAGAGTCCTCTTGACATGAAGCCACTTCTAAGGACAAGGAAGCAGGTTGGAGTTGTATGGAAGACTTTGGCAGAGATGGTGAAGGAATAGCTAAAGTAGGCATCATAGTGCATAAAGGCTTAGGCTCTTTAGATTTAGCATTATCGGAAGTATTTGCAGCCAAGTGAGGGTTAGCTTGAGTATCTTTAAGAGGTGGCCCTTGAGGATAACTATAGGGAACTACATGGAAAACATTAGAATTTATGTCGGATGCAAGATTTGTGAAAGATTTGGAAGACTTGGTGACTTTAGGAGATGTAGGGGTATTGGAAGAAGTAGGGGATGGAATGGAACCATCACAAGACAAAGGTCTAGCATAACATGATCTTGCTTGAGAGTAAAATCTTTATTTTTAGCATGAGAGTTCTTAGAGGATACATTCTTATAGTATTTACGTTTATAATCAGTGCGCTGATCTTTCTCTTCCTCAAGTGAAGTAGATGTATCATCTAGGTATTGTTCATAGAAATCATCAAAGTCTATTTCAAAATTAGAGTCATATGGATCACCATCACAATCTATCCAATGTGATGACCCTTTTCTAGTAAGCACGAGCACACGATGAGGACTCTTAGGAATAGGGGTTTCATAGGTATCATTACATTGTTCATCATCATAGTCATCATAGTCATCATAGTCATCAAAGATGGGTGTGTCACTCTTCATGGAAGAGGCATCACAAGGATTTTCTTGTTGCTCATTATGGTGTGTCTCGTGAAGAGAAGTAAGACTCTTGGGAGAAGTAGAAGAGGAACGAGATCATGAAGAAGAGGAAGGTGAAGACCTAGTGGAAGAAGGAGACTTAGATAATGAGGAATTTGAATAATGTTTAGAATAGTCATGATAAGATTTGGGAGATGAAGAATGATGAGAAGACTTAGAATATGAAGAATGTTTAGAAGAATCATGGTATGACTTGGAAGATTTAGAAGATGAAAGACTTTTAGAAGAAGGAGGTTGTGACAGGATCATGCGTATGATTCTACCAAAGGCAGGTGATTCCTTCAATCTTTTTTCTATTTTTATCTTAAGTTTATCACCTTTGCCATATCTAGAAGAACTGTTAGAGGAACAAAACTCTTCGAATTTAGCAATGAGTTCAAGATCATCCATTTTTAAAAAAGGTTCCATAGCAAGATAGTTAAAATTCATGGTTCTAGAAGAAGAAGAATCAAGCATGGAAGAAATGAATAGAAGAGATGAATAGAAGAAGGTAGACTAGATAATAAGAGGAAAATAATCAAGAAGACAAGAAGAATATCCCATGTGAAGAGAATACTTTAGAAGAAAAACATGGGAAGAGTCATCTTGTGCAATTGATACCATTAACATTCATTGAGATGTTGAGCAACAAGACAACACCTAGGATCTGACCTGGACTAACCAAGGAAGACTGAGAATAGAAGATGTTTGGTGATAAGATGACCTCACAAAATGTGAACACCAAACTAGGATAATCAAAGTTCTCTTATGTCCAAAGAGAGATGGTAAGATAGAAATTGCAAAAGGCATTACCAACACTATCAAAGAGGTGCTTCAAATCAAAGGGTGACTACCCTTGCACTTTTGAATCAAGAGGTTGGACTAGACCAAAATGTAATTGAAATTGAATTTGATGGAAATGGTTCAGACAAAAAGAGTACTAAAATTCTCCAAGAATGTGGCTAACAATTCTAGAGATAAACTCTCACCAAGAATAGTCATTTAACTTGACAATTATTCCCAAGGTGACAACAAGGTAGAAGATCGAGCAAGCTGTAAAAAAAGGTTGGTGCTTCAACTCAAGAACTCAGTTTTTGTGTTTGTTTTAAAAGATCAAGTACATCAATAAATTTTTATCATTGATCAGGCACATAAGACAACAATCAGGGAGTTCAAGCAAGCAATTGTCTTCAAACAATGAGCAAGGGGCAAAGCAACCTTGCACATGAACAAGAATAGTGACTTAGTATGCTACTCCTTAAATATTCTACTTGTGTATGTTCTTGGATATGTTTTAGCAGGCACTCAAAACACAACAACATCCTAGCAAGCTGTCTACAAGGATATACATGGCTTTTCTAAAGGGTTTCCTCGATATATACAAGGTACGTGAGGCCCGAATCCGTAGATGAGAAGAATCAGAAATCACACAGCCGAGGGGAGACGGTAACCCAAATCTCCTCCTTCACTTCTCAAAGGTATAAAGTTCTTTGAGGCTTAGCCAAGAGTGAAATCTAACTCATTCCCAAGAGAGGTGTCTTTGGATTCACCTCCTGATATTTATACTCCGTCAGAACGCTAGAGTTAAGGTCGTCCCTTGAGGTGATGAAATCCCCAAGTAGGCCTTCTAAAAAAATGAAAAGTAAGTAATTCTCTATCAAAAAGTATTGAAAAGCACTAAAGGTGGAACACTTAATGCTTAAAGAAAATATGAGGTGAGTCCACAAGGTGGAACACTTAACACCCCACACAAGCTACAAACGAGTCCATAACCTAGAAAACAAGTGAGTTCCAAAAAGCATAAAAGGGTTGCCTGGTGGAACAATTAACGCTTCTTTCCTGTAGACCCCTCCCCTTTAATGTGGCGCTGAGATTGCAACCATAGGGCAGAAATGAGGGGCCGGTGGATTAGCGAGTCCAATAACCCAAGATAGCATTCTAGATCAATCACAAGTAATCTAAGACTGCTAATCAATACTACTCATAAGTGCAAGAGGGTTTGAATCATGGAATATTTAACTTTCCAAGTAAACATGAAGTGAGTCCACAAAGTGGTGCATTTAACTCTTCATGTAAACTAGGAATGAATCCATGCCCTAGATTACTCAATGAGATGTTTTGATATTTGAAATCAAGAATTACTTAATGTTTAAACACAAGCATTCACTTAAACATAAACTTGTATAAAATCAAATCTATGTTCATTCATTTCCCATTAAGAGCATCAAAAATGTGTTCTATGAAAGCATGTAACACTCAAGCCAAACACATGAGAGATTGATTTTATGCCCAAACCAAGTGTTATAGAGATTTTAAGAACTCACCTTAGGTCCAAAGATCTGCAATCCAGCATTTAGCACACATCCAAAAGTACAGAATCAAGACAAATCAATGGCAAACCGTAAGATATGTAACATTGTTGTCTTCAAGACAGTCTTTAAAGATTGATTTATTTGACCCATAAAATCACAATATTTAAATTTTTGGAAAGAATGAAGTTTTTATCCAACATCAAGAACTACCATTTTCCAAAATTATAAGATCTTATGATTCCATTTGGTTCCTCAACCAATAACCTTTTCAGATTGTAATTTTTCTGTCATAAATCAGATTTAAAACACCAAACCCTGCCTAGAGAATCACATATCTTTCTCAAAAAGAATCCAAATGAAACCAAACCAATTTCAAAACAACTATTATTGAACCTAGTTTCTAAATATGTAAGCTATTTATTTTTTTCATTCATAAATTATTTTCTAAGAGAAAATCATTGCCTGCAACTCCAATGCAGATTGTTAAAAACTAGTTTTCACTCAAATGCCTGTAACTTTCACAAATCTACATAAAAATGACTCAAACCAAAAGGAAATGAAATTTAATTCATGTATCTTTCCAATGAATATTATTATAGGTCCTGATTCTTCACAATTTGTCCGTACTAAACATTTCAATCTGACTGTATTCAGAGAATCTCAAATCTGCAAATACCCACTTTCACCAAAATGATCATAACTTATTCATTTCTTAATAAAAATAAACCAAACAAAAATTATGAGAAAGAGGATTCATCATTCTATCCATAAATTACTATATTATAGGATTTATAGTCTATACATGGCCGTACAAGGCCTAGAACCAACACTAAAACTAAAAAACCAATCAAGAATGAGGCCAGAAATTAATCTTTTCTGCCCCACGGTGGGCGCCAAAAATGTGTGCTATAAAGTAGTCACACTTCTATGAATTATTACATTCAAGAACACTGAATAATGAGGTCTCAAACAGTGATTCACAGCTCTCTATTCATGGAGTGCAGGGGTTTGTATACGAGGCCCTCAGATTGACCTAGTTATGCCCATGCAAGTACACCAAGAAATGAGAGATTCAAAGATGAATAGCAAGCATGCTAATCTCCATGATCATCAAGTTACTGCATGCAAATGAAACTAGTCTAGATGATAACAATGCAAGAAATAAACTATTCTATTGAAATGAATGCTTATACAATGTTAATCTATGAAAGGAAACATGAATTTAAACTATTATGTGAATGCAATATTAATTTAAACTATGGATTGCCATAAGGTATGAGAGAAGAAGACAAGAAGAAAGAAGTCTCAAATATCCAAGCTCCAAATGTGCTCAAAAGCTTCTTCCAAGATTGCTCTCCAAACCTGCAGTATAACAATAATATGAAAATTCTGGGATCTGAAATGAGGAGAGGGCTCCTTATATAGGAAAATGTGGAAGAGAATGCATCCTCAAGAGCAATGTGGGATAAATCCAAAAATAGGAAATAAAGCTCATTTTTTAGAAAGTGTGGAGAGAAAAGGGATTTTATTTATTTTTAATTATGTGTTTCCCTTTTTTCATCACAAAGAGCTTTAAGAGGATTTTTTATTTATTTAAAAGAATGATTCTCTATTAATTAAATAAGATAACATTATTTAATTAAAAGAGAGATATCATTCTAAATAAGATAAAATCATTTAATTAAAAAATATTTGTGTGTGAGTTATTTACACCTTCATGAAATTACAAGATTAACTAAGAACAACAAGAATTAGAGCAAAATAATCTAACAAATGCACAATTAATCTATCAACATCTCATGGTTCTCTAAATTGAAGTAGTAAGTGAGGCTCTCAGCTGCAAATCCTCACTAGTGACACTCTAATTATGAGAATTGAACTAAGAATGATATGCAAACTAGATCTAATTATCAAATTCTAGCTCTATTTGATAAGAAAATCTACAAAATGATCAACAATTGAAGCTAATTATCAATGAAAATGCTAAGTGAGTGATGTGGATGCAAATTGCAAGAGCTTTGCTGCAATTCAAAGATATGGAGTGGATGCATAATGCCTCAAAATGCCTTCTATTTATAAGATTTTCCCAAGGGTAGGGGGTAGAGTGAGATAACCATGGTTATGCTTGGGTAAGGTCAATTGGCTTTGCTTTGTCCCTAAATTGGGGGACAAACATTTAAATGGTTTCAAAAGGCTGGACCATTTTAACAAAAGTGAGTGATTTGTGTCCATTTTGTCTCCTTTTTCCTTTGTTGAGGGAATTTCATATTTATTAATTAATTAAAGTAATTAAATTTAGCCATGAAGGGTAAGAGGTTCATTTTGATTTTTGTTTTCAACAACTATGTTATTAATTGAATTTAATCAATTTTGTAGTGTTTTTCCCCTTTTCAAGCTTTATTTAATCATTTAATCATTTAATTGAATTTTCCTTTGATTTGAATTGTCTTTGTTCCATTTATTGATTTTTAGTGCTATTTTGATGATTTGTTGCACCTTTTGATCGATTTAAGCCTTTGCCAATTTTCCATGTCTACAAATGCCCCTCTTTGAGTCGATGTGCGAAGAACACCGATTCAAAGATTTCATTGGTATGATGATCTGATTCAGGTCCTGGTTCTGATAAAGGTCCTGGGTTGATTGATTGCTGATATGTTGATAGGTTTGATATGATAGCAGATTTGATATGAAACCGATATGCAATTAATTTGCCTCCTGATATGATACTGATATGATATGATACTGATATGATACTGATATCTTGATATGATACAATATGATATGATATGCCCCACTGATAACTATTTTTTTGATGTGATGCCCATTTGATACTCTGATGCCCCATCAGAAATAAAACATATTAATTCCTTGATTTGAACGATTTTGAGTAGTTGGTCCAATATGTTTTGATTTCTGATACAGTTTGAAAGAAACAATCAAATGTTATTCATGCCCCGGCTAATGAAAATGTCATATAATAGGTCCAAAGTACATTTTTTAAGTGTTTATTAGGACCAATTTTACCTTAAATAGGGTAAAACCCCTCATTTTACTATTCATTTGCACCGTTCCCTCTTGAGATTTGAGCTCTGATTTTAGCCTTTTTTACACGATGGTGGTCCCACATCGCGAGCATCGGTTTGAGAGAGCATGCTGGTTCAGTCAGAGAGTGACCGATGGTCCTCCGGTATGTCATTCAAATTTTTCTCATGTTTTTAAAGTTGCATTTATGACCTCATTTAATGCATTTAAAAATTTTGATTCTGCGTTTGTGAAAAGAAATGTCGCCTCCGTGCTTTTTAATTTCGCCTGAAAATTTAAAATGTCACCTGCGGTAAATTTAATATCGCCTTCCTTAGGTTTTCTCACGCATTTAGAAAATCATTTATCGCCTAAGGATAATTTAATATCGCTTAGGATTTTAATCATTTTAATTGTGTATCGCGTGAAAACCTTGAATAATAAAATGTCACCTGCGAAAAATCTTATACCGCTTCCTTGAAATTAAGTCATGCAGATGAATAAAATCACGCGTATGGAGAAAGAGATGTCACCTCTGGTAAAAGAAATGATGCCGGAAAGAAAATTCATGTAAGTAAAAAAAATTTTGAGACTTTTCTAGGACGTCTGATTGCTCGATTGCGTCAACTTGATTGATATCAATCACGTCAATGAATTCAATCAAATGTTCAGTTAGGGTGTTCCCCTTGTTTGATTTCAACAATGAATTAGGACATAGGTAACTATAATATCGAAGGATAAGGTAAATCAATCTTCATCACAAATGGTAGGTCATGGATCTAATCGTCCATTCATTTTATGCTCAAATGCTTAGAGACATAAAACTAGGATCATCCTTCCTCAATGCTTAGAGTTAGGTTTGGTAGGTCTGATAGGTATATTTAAATTGATGACTATGATTGATTGTTTGATTTCCTGATAGTAAGTTACTCATGTGATTTCATTGTTTTGATTAAATAGGAGGATGTCCCTATTCTGTACCTTCAGACTGTACCACACTGGGTGATGGAGCTTAGGGCACAGTTGACTGACGTCGAGAGGCGAGTGATTAGGCACTGCAGTTTACTATGTGTATTAGAGCTTCCTCGGTTCCAGATGAACTGAGGTTTGATTACCGCTGTCGCAGAGCGTTGGCACTCTGAGACAAACATGTTTTGGCTACCACAGGGCGAGATGACGATTACACCTGAGGATGTTTATAGATTGCTACGAATCCCGACTCATGGAGAGATAGCATATTATGATGTAGTCTATGATGGGACATATTATCGATGAGTATTCGGAGATCCGTCTATAGGTGATGATTGCATCCTATGGCCTCAGTTTGCCTCATTTCCTATTTTACCAGCGTTATTAGGTGCTATCATTGGTGGTGTATTATTACCTGATCGGCGAGGTCGCAGATTTTCAGTGGGATGGGGCAGGATTATCGAGGATTTGCTACATCAGCCTCAACGCTTTGACTAGGGATCTTGTGTGCTGGCACAGCTTTATCATGATCTTCATGAGGTGGTTTATAGGAGATCAGCTTCGTTATCTGCTGGGATTCATATTTTACAGCTGTGGATATCGGAGCACTTACCAGTCAGTCATCCTATATCAGATCGAGATCGTCCTCTAGGATATCCTTTTGCATGGTAGTATACTGGTATGGTGACATAGCATCACTTGGGTCATTTGGAATATTGGCGATGTCAGATTGATGACATGGATGAGGTCTATTGGAGACCATATGTCGAGGTCAAGGATTGGAGAGAGGATATCTTGGAGTTACCATATATGTTTACTTCTCGATGGATGATTGGTAGGATCGACTCTGTTCTTGAGAGATTCTTGGCAGGTAGAGTGCTACGGCAGTTTGGGCGGATTCAGCCAATGCCTCAGGGATCTGTAGTATATGCTCGTTCTAGTGCAGAGCATGCTACTTGGGGTCACATGCCTTCATACGATGATGCTATAGAGCAGATATCACTACTGGGTTATATGGATTGGGATATGAGGTTACACATCAGAGATGTCGGAGTCACTCAGGAGTATCTAGCTTGGTTGATGGAGCATCCTATGCCTCGATTTACAGACCCTGCAGAGCCAGTGCCTGGGTGAGATGATGATGGTGATGATGTCGGTGGTGGGAGGAGATGCAGAGGTAGACCACGAGGTAGGGTAGTGATTAGACTCAGAGGACGAGCGAGAGATGTACATATACAGGCACCACCTCCTCCTCCTCCTCGTCCTGCAGTAGCACAGAGATAGAGGATGGATCATCAGGATCATGTGAGGGCTGCTAGGTAGGATCCAGGTGCAGGATAGGATACGGGAGTAGGATTACAGCAGGCTACCATGGATGGTCAGGATACAGGTGCACAGCAGATGCCAGCAGCTTTTTCCCATGATCGGGGAAAAGTTCCTATAGATACAGGTGATCCTCAGAGTACCTATGAGGTTGGGGAGAGTTCTAGTACTACCCAGCTACGAGCAGATGTGGGAGCATTACAGACAGAGGTATCATAGATGTCATCTATGATTCAGCAGTTAGTATCAGGTTTGGCTCCATTGGTTCCTCTCCTTGTTGCTATGGTTGGTCAGACACCTCCTCAGCCGCCTCAGCAGCCTCCATCACAGCCTCCTCCAGGACCTCCTCCTAGTGGTGATGAGAGTTGAGCTATGAGTGCTCTTATTGATCATTTGTGTACTGATGCTGAGATACTTGATGTTGTACCATAGTCTTGTGACCTTGGTGTCACCTTTCCAGTTGTACTTTGATACTTATTTGACATTGATGCCCCTGTTGCTGGGCGATTATAGAGTTGATTTGTGATATCATTGTTATACTTGATGCATTGAGTTGTGATTAGACATGTGATATGAGGACATTTATGATCTTTCCTGCTTTTACTTGATGATATATGAGATTTCCTTTAGATGTTGCTATATGTGTTTATCTAATGCATTTGTTTTTGGATGGATGTGTCTATGGATGCAACGTATCTTATGTATGATATAGATAGATGGATGCATTTCTTTCTCCATGTATGGATGCAGTTTTGATATGTTATTTCTCATGTATGCAATCTGTATGTATGCACATGTAAATGATTATTTCCTTCTTTTTCTTGATAATATATCTATGTAATGATTAATGATATGGAATGAATGCAAAAAGTATAATCTCATGTTTTTATTGTAGAAAAGATGATATTGAAGTGATGTTGTCCTTGCTGATTTAACCCTGTTGATGATGTTATGTACCCCCTTTTTGATGCGAAATGAAACCCTTGGAAAAAATGCATGTGCAATTAATCTAACATGAGAATGCATTTAACCTTTTTATGAATGCAGCTCAGTGTCACTAGCTTTTAGCAAATAAATGCCTTGAGGATATATTTTCATCATTGAGCACTTGGGACCGAAAAGTCGATACAATCACCACTGCCCACTGACATGATGATATGAATATCGCTTTTGTTTACTGCTCATATGGTAACCTCCGTTTTGCTTTCCCATCGGTCTCGTCAATACGACTATCACTGATTACAAACAACCATGAGAGTACGAATATCGATTTTGTCAGATTCTATGTTGCAAGTGGATTTTGTCATTTAGATATGAAGAATCTAAATATCCAAGGTATCCGGTTGCGTAAACAAACAAAGGTTAACTCATTGTTTTATAAGATAATCCTCGATGGTTCTTTGATGACCATGTCTTTAGATGAATTCTCATAAGGCAATGAATCTTCCTCCAAACAGTCACTTCATAGTCAAGAAAAATATCATGTCTCCATCATAGCCAATCTAGTTGAAACATCATTGATTAGCTAAAAAGACTTGATACAAATTGAATTAATGTAAGTAAACAGATTTTTTAACCAACTTTTCAAAAGAATCTATCTAGGTGTTTTGCATTGTTTTCCGATCTTCAACAAAAAATATTTCCAAGTGTTTGATCATGAAATGATGTTTGATTTTTAATCCTGAATAATAAGTCAATTTAGGCTCAAGGATTTTGTTGTGGTAGTCAACCTCTTGGTTAGTAAACAATGATATCAATCAAAGGTTTACAAAAATCTGATCTCTCTTCTGAAAATGTTGATCCCTTTCTGCTTGTGATTGAATGTTGCTCATTTGAATCCTTTTTGAGGTACCCACTTTCCAATCCGTTTATGCTGCCCCCAAGTATTTGATGTATCAGTTTTGACAACTTTGGGCAATGCAAAGGATGATGCTACAAACTGTTATTATGACTATGTACAAATGACGGATGCAATGAAGGTTTAGACAAATGGGATGATGAGATGCATTATGTACACATGTGGCTAGGAAAGAAATGACTTAAGGGAACCAAAAGTGCTTGTTGCCAAGTTTTCACCTTTGGGTGCTCTCTTTTTTTTTGCTACCGAGGCGCCTATTTGCTAGGTTTTCACCAAGGCACTTTTTCTCTTTTTCATTTTTTTTGTATTTTTTCTTTTTTTGTATTTTTCTTTATCACCTTGGCGCCTATTTGCTAGGTTTTCACCAAGAAGAAAGCTCAATTTTCCACTGTTTTTGATCTTTCTTCTTTTCCAATGTTTTTGGATTTTCCATTTTCAAATGTTTTTGGTTTTTCCATTTTCAAATGTTTTTGGTATTTTCAAGATCCTTTTTCAATTATGTACAATAATTATGATGCTCTCTCATCTGATACTCTTTATACTCTTTCATCTGCTTTAGGTGTAGAACCTCTTCAAATGAATGCTATTTATGGGTTCTTGTAATTCTTCACCATTACAATCTGATAACTTATATGTTCCAGTTCCAAAGGATGACACTATCACAAATGGGCCTATCCAATTAGCTTCCCACTTTCCTTTCTTTTCCCTTTCAGCTTGATTTTTGGGATTTTCTCTTAGTACCAAGTCTCCTACTTGAAAAGTTCTTGGTTTGATATGTTTGTTGTAATTGCATGCAATCCTGTTTTGATAAACTTTTAAATGCTCATAAGCTTGAGTCTGGTGTTCCTCTAACAATTCCAATTGTTGTAGTCTAGCAATCCTATAATCTTCATCAGTGATCAATCCTCTTAAGGAAACCCATAGAGATGGAATTTCAACTTCTAATGGTAGAACTGCTTCGGTTCCATAGACTAAAGAGAATGGGGTGGCTCCTGTAGGTGTTCTGATACTAGTTCTGTAAGCCCATAGTGCGGGATTTATTTGCACGTTCCAATCTCTTCCTGATTTGTTAACTGATCTTTTTAATATTTTGAGGATATTTTTGTTCGTTGCTTCAGCTTGTCCATTGCCTTGTGGATAATAAATGGATGACGAATGATGTGTAATGTGAAATGTCATGCAAAGTTCATCAATATCCTGATTTTTGAATTATTTCCCATTATCCGTGATAATGGCATGTGGAATACCATAGCGACAAATTATGTGGTTCAAAATGAACATTGAAAATTGTTTGCTGGTTGTTGTTGTTAATGGAACTGCTTCCACCCATTTGGTGAAGTATTATGTTGCTGTGATGATATACTTGTGTCTGTTTGAAGATGGAGGATATATGATTCCAATCAAGTCAAAACCCCATTGATAAAAAGGCCATGGTGTAATGAATGGGTGTAATTCTTGAGCCGGTGCATGTATCATATTACCATGATATTGATATTTGCTGCATGTCTTCACAAATTGACAAGCATCCTTTTCTAATGTTGTCCAAAAGTACCCTAAACGAAGGATTTTCTTAGCTAGATTAAGACCGCTTGAGTGTGACCCGCAAATGCCTTCGTGGACCTCGTGTAAAGCTAACTTAGACTCTTCTTCCTCTAGACATCTAAGTAACATCCCATCAAGACCCTTACGATACAATGTGTCTGAAAGGATTAGGTAACGGGCGGCTTGGCGTATGAAGTTACATTTTTGGGCACGAGTTTGGTCTATGGGGAGTACTTGGTCTTTAAGGTAAGTATAGATGGGTCCATACCAAGGAGAGTCATGTCCATGTAAAAGAGCAACAATTTGGGTGTCGGGAAGGTTAAATGCCGGTTTTACCAACTCTTCCACCAAGAACTCATACTTCTCATTTTGATCTGGTTTTTGACACAATGAAGCCAAGGTAGCCATGGCATCTGCTGCTCTATTCTTTTCTCTTGGAATCTGTTCAAATGTGATCAAAGCAAAGTAATTCTTCCATCCATCAATCAAGGTTTTATATTTCATCAATGTTATGTCTTTGGTATTGTATTCATTATTAACCTGATTGATTATGAGTTGGGAATCTCCATACACTTGTAATTCTACAATATTCCATTCCAAAGCCATTTTGATGCCAATGACTAATGCCTTATATTCCGCTATGTTATTGGTGCATGGAAATAAGAGTTTATAGGACTTTGGAATGGTGTACCCTTGAGGGGTAACCAATAATATACCTGCTCCAGAACCTCCTTGTGTGTAAGATCCATCAAAATATAATTTCCATGTCTTTGCTTCTATGTTGACAATTTCTGCATCTGTAAATTCAATTTGCATGGTTTGTGTAGACTCCATTGGGTTATCTACTAAGTGATCTGCTATCACTTGTCCTTTAATTGCTCTTCTATCAACATATTCAATGTCAAATTCACTTAGGATCATGACCCATTTTGCTATTCTACCTGTTAAGGTAGTTTTACTTAGCAAGTATTTGAGAGGATCAATCTTGGCAATTAATTTGATCTTATGCATCAACATATAATGTCTTAGTTTCTGAGATGCAAAAACCACTGCTAGACATGCTCTTTCCATGAATGAATAATTGAGTTCATATTTTATTAAGGTTCTACTAAGATAGTAGATTGCCCTTTCTTTTCCTTGCTCATCTTCTTGTGCCAACAATATGCCTAGAGACCTTTCTGTGGCTGATATGTATAACAACAGTTCTTTACCCTTGATAGGTGACATAAGAATAGGTGGGTTTATCAAATAAGTCTTCAAAGTAGCGAAGGCCTTATCACATTCTTCATCCCACATAAATGTAGTGTCCTTGTGTAACAATCTGGTGAAGGAGTGACACTTTTCTGCTAATTGAGAGATAAATCTCCTTATTGATTGAATCTTTCCTTGTAGTGACCTCATTTGGCTAATATTTCTTGGAATCTCCATTTCTAAAATGGCTTGTACTTTTTCAGGATCAACTTCAATGCCTTTTGCTGACACTATATAACCCAATAACTTGCCAGATTGGACACCAAAGGCACACTTCTTTGGGTTTAATCTAACTTTGAATTGTTCTAACCGAATGAATATTTTTCTTAGGATTTGTAAATGCTCTTCTCTATTGTGGGATTTTGCTAGAATGTCATCCACATAATCTTCTAAGAAAGTATGCATCATGTCGTGGAAAATAGTTGTCATGGCCCTTTGATATGTAGCTCCATCATTTTTTAAACCGAAGGGCATGACATTCCAACAAAAATTACCCCAAGGGCAAGTAAATGCTATCTTTTCTTGGTCTTCGGGAGCAATCTTGATTTGGTTGTAGCCACTAAATCCATCCATTAATGAGTACATTGCGTGACCTACTGTCAAATCCACTATGGTATCAATGCTTGGCAATGGGAAGTCATCTTTGGGACATGCAAGGTTTAAATCTCTGAAATCCATACACACACGGATAAATTTATCATGCTTAGTAACTGGCACAATGTTAGAGATCCAATCAGCATATGCTATTGTTCTTATGAATCCCACCTTTAACAATTTTTCCAATTCTACCTTGACTAGGAGAGCCACATGTGGGTGCATTTTCCTTAGTTTTTGCTTCACAGGTTTAACTCCGGGTCTAACATTCAAATGATGCATTATGAAATTAGGATCCAGTCCGGGCATATTGGCATATGACCTTGCAAAATTTACTTGTTGTTCTTGGAAGAATTTGATAAAGTCCTCTCTTTCAAGAGATGTAAGTGATGTAGCCAAGTGTACAACCTTTGGCTCTAGTTCTGTACCAATGTTAACTTTTTCTGTTGGTTCTATAAGAATAGATGACCGTTCTTCTTCATGTTCAGGCAAAGTGTCCAATTTCTCTTCTAATGGTGCCACAGTTGGGTTTTCACCAAAAGAAACGTCTTTTATTTTCATTGTTTTTGGTTCTAATGGTGCCACAGTTGGGTTTTCACCAATAGAACTTCTCATTTTTTTATTTTTTTTCATTTTTTCTTTTTTTTGACTAAGAGATTGGACCCTTGTTGTTGTCATCATGTCTGTATTGAGTT
The DNA here is from genome assembly GCA_027943335.1 of Chamaecyparis obtusa. Taxonomy (NCBI): domain Eukaryota; kingdom Viridiplantae; phylum Streptophyta; class Pinopsida; order Cupressales; family Cupressaceae; genus Chamaecyparis; species Chamaecyparis obtusa. Next base: position 2,424,764 of record BSBK01004467.1, read on the forward strand.
CGTTGGTGAAAGAGGGTTCAACCGCATTGAGGTATTGGTTTGTTGCTTGGTCATTTGGGAAGTAAAGTAAGTCATGTGGTTCATTTTGATCCCAATCAATGAGGTATGGATGTATCAAAATTAAGGAGTTATTGGGTAAGGTATCATCAATAGGATTTATGGACATGACTTCGTTTGAGGGTTCATACATTGTATCATTTAGATCTATGATGTGCGCTTCCTTAAGATGATCCATGGAAGCAGGGTCAAAGTCCCCTTCGCTTGAATCCTCGTCAACCTCTACGGGAAACAATCTGGGAAAAGCCACAAGCGGGTTAAAACTAACGTTTGAATTTCCCTCCTCTAAAGGTGTCCAAAATGTTTCTATCCATGCTCCACTACTAGATGGTTGTTCTATATTAGGCCTTTGAATAGGAGATTCTTCATTAATTGGAGCATCTTGTTTTGGGATTTTTGCATAAGTATGTATAGCAATGACTTCTTTATCTTGACATGACTCATCTGATAAAGTATCCCATTCGTAATCCCTAGAGTCATCACTATCTCCTTCGGATTCTAATGCATTTATTTGAGGATGAAAATCATGCATTGGACTTGAACTTTCTCCCTTATATTGAAAACCTACTCCGGATTTTTCATGACTTGCCCTCCAAATAGGTTCAATAGGTTCTAATAATCCTCTATTTCTTTGGCCTAGGGGTCCTCTTCCTTTGTATCCCATCTTTTGCATAATATCAAATCCTTTCCCATATTGTTCTGTTTGTATATTGACATGCTGAATTCTTTCCATGGGAGTGTCTAAGGTACCATCCTCATCATGATAAAGCCATTGGAGGACATCATCCTCTTCCTTATCCCATTTTGCTTTGCTATCTTCCCTCACAAAATAAGAATTATACTTATGTGGAAGATGTTCTTTTGAGGGTTTACCATGTGATTTGGGAGACATGGGCATGTCAAATAGAGAAATTGAATATTCTCCTACCCCTTTTGAACTAATCTTGCATTGTTTGTCAAATTTGTTCATCATCTCACTCATGTATTGATAATGAGTTGCTTTAGCTTGTTCTTTTTCCTCTTTAGTAGGTTTGTAGATCACTGTTTCCAATTTAGGTGCCACATATGGACTTTCCATCACATTTGGACCCTCGTAGCTCACTTTTTCCTTACCCTTAGTTGATGTAGTTGAGCTAGCTTGAAGAGGATTTTGTGCATCTTCATTGGTGATCCTTGGAACAACTCCTTCATGATTATGTGGAATGTATAATTCATGCAAGGGTTTGAGTGCATTACAATATTGAAATGGATTTGAGTCTCCTCCAACTGTGATTTCTTCACCCATGTATGGGAACTTGATGCATTGGTGGTATGTGGATGGGACAGCTTGCATCTCATGAATCCATGGTCTTCCCAATAAGATGTTATAGGTTAATTTCATGTCCAACACTTGACATTTGGTTTCCTTCTTGACTGGTCCCACTTGGATGGGCAACACAATCATGCCTTTAGAAGCTCTTTCAGCTTCATCATAAGCTTTTATGGTGATTTTCTTTGTAGGGTCAATGCAAGACTCGGATAGACCTAAGGATTTTACAAGACTCAATGTGCATATGTTAAGGCCAGCCCCTCCATCAATAAGGGCTCTTTTGACTCTATGCCTTTCGATCAAAACCTCTATATGTAATGGCAAATTTTGAGGATGAGTTATAGACATGTCATCTTGATCGGAAAATGAAAGACAATGAGGAGCCACAAGATGTCCTACCATATTTTGAAATTTTTCTTCCCCTAAGGTAGTAGAAACATGTGTCTCTTCCAAAGCTTTTTCCAAAATCTCTTTATGATTTGGTGACAACTTCAATAACTCTAAGATTGAGATTTGTGTTGGAGTACGTTGCAATTGGTCCACCAAACTATAAGGCCTTGCTGCTATAGGAGGTTGTTTGACCACAATGTTGGATGGTGGGAGATTGGTGTTTTGAGGGACTATCCTTTGTAAAGTCATTCTAGAATTCTGCCCTCTTGTAATGACATTTGTTGCTTCCTTTTGAGGCTGTTCATTAATGATGATAGCATTAACAATATGATCATATGATGGTGCAAAGTTGAGATTATTGGCACTTTGTTTCTTGCCATTTGATGACTCACCTTTATCATGTTTGTAAAAAGGTTGTTTGAAGGCCGTATGATCTTCATTATTTTGGGGTCCATCAACAGTGATTATGTTATTATCTATCAAGTCTTGCACCACATTCTTTAATTGTAGACATTCATTTGTAGTGTGCCCCCGAATCCTATGATATTCACAATGATGCTTAGCATCCCACCAACCCGGCTTGTGGTCTGGTTCATAAGGCTTAATAGCGGGTAATGTAATAACATTGTTAGCTATGAGAGCCTTTAATGCAGTTTCAAGTGATTCTCCCAAGGGTGTAAAGTGTCTTGCAGGAGTGGGCTTCAAATACTTATCATACTTGCTATTTGGATCCTTGTTTCCTTGATTATTCTTGTTGGCATTGTTGTTGTTGTTGGAAGGTGCATTATATGCTTGATTAGCATTATTCACTTGATTTGGTGTCTTTGTAAGGGCAAATGGAATCACCTTCAAGTTGCTGGATTCCACTACACCATCATTAACAATGCCCTTGTTGTTATTCTTTGCAGCATAATGGCTATTGTTGTTGTACCAACTTTTATTTGGATTGTTGTTATTGTTGGTATTGTTGTTGTTGGAGTTAGAGTTATTCTTATTTTCCTTGTACAATTTCAACTCTCCACTCTTAATCAACACTTGTTTCATTGTAATTCCGTTATCAATCAAATCTTGGAAGGTTTTAGGACATTGCATCCTTAGTCTATAATTCAGTTCGCTTCTTAAACCGTTAATAAAGATATCCATTTTTTCTTTCTCCAGTACACTTCTTGGATATCTAGCAAATGCAGTCCTCCATCTTTGCAAGAATGTGAGGAAGGCTTCTCCATCTTGTTGCTTCATGTTACATAATGTTATCATTGTGACCTCATGTTTGATGTTATAAGAGTAATGAGTCATGAATTTAGAAGCTAACTCTTCAAAGGATTTTATGCCGGATGGTAGTTTTGAAAACCAATCCATGGCCGTTCCTCCCAAGCTTCTTGGGAATAGTCTCATTAAATAGGTTGATTCATGCATGAATTCAAGACTCAATGCACAAAACCCCCGAAGATGATCATGTGGGTCAGATGTTCCTTCATACCTCTCATATTTAGGAAATGTTACATTTATGGGAAAAGGCACCATGACCAAACTCTTATCGAATGGAAAAGGACATAATGTTTCAATAGAGAAAGGCTTAGGAGCCCTGTTTTGTTTCAAACTATCAATTTCCATTTGTAATGCCTTGAATTGTTCCCTTATTGCTTCCATAGGATCTTCTATTTCCTTGGGCTTTAATTGCTCTATGTCAAAATCTTTAGGTAGCTTTACCCCCGTTTGTATTAAGTCCATGAAGTGTTTTTCTTTATCCATAAGCATGGTCTTTTTCATTAGTTCTATGAAATAAGGACATTGTCTTGCCTCTAATGCTCTTTCAACCGTGGCTTCTTCCGCAGTTGGGGGTAAGTTTGTATTATGAGGAGGAAATAAGTTGTTGCCTTGTGAATTTGCCTCTTGAGAATTAGGATCTCTTCCTCCATTATTAGAATTTCCTTGATTGTTATTAAGATCCATACCCCCATTCATGTTGTTCCCTTGATTGTTGTTAGGATCTATACCCCCATTCATATTGTTCCCTTGGTTGTTGGGATCGATATTTCCTAGGGTACCGCTAAACATCTTGTTAATGTCCTTTGCCTTAGCGGGTTTTTCAGTCACTCGTGAAGTAATGAAAGTGTTCTTTGGAAAGGGGAGCTCTTCTCCGTTGTAGGTCCCATCTGTTTTTAATGCTTTCCTTATAGAGAGTGACCTTGTAATAATAGGCATGAACAAACTTTAAGGGTATATTGACTTTCTTCTCTTGATAAGCTATTTTTTTTGGAATAAGGTAAAAGTTTTTGATCAATTTTAAATGGTTAAAAAATTTTAATGGTGTTTTGATCAATAACTTTGGAATATCTTGTTTGAAAATAAAAACAATCTCAACACACACATCAATTGGGTACCATATCCCTAGAATGCTCTAATGTGTATATTTTTGAACGTTTTCACAGGTTTAAACACAAGAATAGCTTCCACACAATCTACCTAGCACATAATTGGTTCGTAAACATGGCTCTAATAGGTAGTTTTGCTATTTTACCATTATGTAGTAAGTTTTCCATTCAAAATAGATCTTATCTTTTCATCCCCCAACTATGTTAAGGGGCTTCCCACACACACAAAAGCATGATTTTGCGCAATCCGTTAGGACTACTAGAGGAAGTTCAAAAAAGCTAAAATCCTTTTTGTCGTGTACCCCATTAAGGATACCCGCGTTTCATTTTATAGTGGGTCGGATTCTCGCGGCAAAGGTAAGTGTATCCCACTTTGGGCTGTCCCTCTCACTGGCCCTTCTAAGGCAATCTCGGGAGGCGAGCCCACTAAGTTTTAAACATGTTCATTTGAAAGCATGAAAAGTGGATTTGGTAGAGCAAGTTTGGAAATTTGATTCACTCAAAGAGTGAAGAGCATATCCCTATTGCTTTTCCCTTATCCCAAACACTCACAATCAATTTGGTTCTTTTTTAACCTCGTGACAAAGGGGTTCTTAGAATTGAAGTGCTTATTTTTTCCTTTTATGATTAAACTATGTTTTGAACTTTGAAAATGCCACAATTTAAGGGAAGTGCAAGCTTGATGAGAGAAATACCTCAAACGATGCTAGCAAAGGCTAGGCACATTTTTAAGTAGTAGATTTTTCATTTTCTCTCCAAATCCTTCTCTTACCTTAGCAAAATGTTCCCTCCACCAACAAGTTAGTCAGCACAATACAAACAAAGTGAGGGGAAACCAAAATCAAAGCTTAAAATGATATAATTGATTATGCTTTTGATTCTTTTTACCAAAATATTTGCAAAATTCTTACAAACTTAAGGACTAAACTCCCAATTTAATGAGACATATTTTCATTTGTAAGCATCTACAACAGCAATGTATTTAGCATATAATTCTACTTCTTTCTCTAAATCATTGTTGAGAACAAAGGTAGAATGTACCCGGTTTTCTTTCCTTATCCTTTTAGAGATCAATTTCTCCTCTAAGTTGTGCCTTCTCTCTGGTTTTTGCACTTTCTTATGATAGACCATGCTCCTGAGACCAAAAAAATGACAGTGAAGTTAGCATACAGTCCTTATTTTAACATTTTTGACAAAATGGAGAAAATACAGTCAGGCGACATCATCCAGACTACAGGCGAGATAAAATTTAACAAAGACATGACTACTTTAACCGCGAGCGTCACCAAAAGGGGCTCAAGCGATATTAAAATAGACAAGTGCGATATCAAATTTTGAAAACGCGTGAAATCTTTAATACACGCGACAATAGTAATTACTCTGATACAATATAAATGCTAAACCAGGCGACATTGTCCATGCTAAACGCGAGATCTAATTTAATAAAGACATAATTACTTTAACCGTGAGCGTCACCAAAAGGGGCTCAAGCGAGATTAAAGTAATCAAGTGCGATATCAAATTAAAATAATGCGTGAACTCTTTACTATAAGCGATAAATTAATTCAGAGAAGCGACATTTAATTAATCCAAAGTGACATTTAAAATACTCAAAGCAAGAAATTAAATGAGAAAGGCAGGAAACTCCCTTTACACCAAGCGTAAAATGATTCCTCGGCCACGGCTTTTAATTCTATGTAGGCGACATTTAAATGACCAAAGGCATCAGCTGCTTGTCTATGACGTGAGAATTTGATATCTGCAGGCGTGATTTCTTTCACCAGAAGCATGATTCTGTAGGCTGAAAAGCGTGATCGTTCAGACTCCAGGTGACATTTTAATTTTCGCGAGCAACATCTCTTTGCTTTAGGCGTGATTTCTTTACCGGCAGGCCTGATTTCTTTTCTGTAACCTGCAAACAATGAGCAAATTCATGTAATTCTAGCCTAAATTTTGCAAATAATGTGGAAATTTATGATGAATTTGAGGCCTAGGGCCCCACGGTGGGTGCCATTTGGGTGTGAGTGATTTACACCTTCATGAAATTACAAGATTAACTAAGAACAACAAGAATTAGAGCAAAATAATCTAACAAATGCACAATTAATCTATCAACATCTCATGGTTCTCTAAATTGAAGTAGTAAGTGAGGCTCTCAGCTGCAAATCCTCACTAGTGACACTCTAATTATGAGAATTGAACTAAGAATGATATGCAAACTAGATCTAATTATCAAATTCTAGCTCTATTTGATAAGAAAATCTACAAAATGATCAACAATTGAAGCTAATTATCAATGAAAATGCTAAGTGAGTGATGTGGATGCAAATTGCAAGAGCTTTGCTGCAATTCAAAGATATGGAGTGGATGCATAATGCCTCAAAATGTCTTCTATTTATAAGATTTTCCCAAGGGTAGGGGGTAGAGTGAGATAACCATGGTTATGCTTGGGTAAGGTCAATTGGCTTTGCTTTGTCCCTAAATTGGGGGACAAACATTTAAATGGTTTCAAAAGGCTGGACCATTTCAACAAAAGTGAGTGATTTGTGTCCATTTTGTCTCCTTTTTCCTTTGTTGAGAGAATTTCATATTTATTAATTAATTAAAGTAATTAAATTTAGCCATGAAGGGTAAGAGGTTCATTTTGATTTTTGTTTTCAACAACTATGTTATTAATTGAATTTAATCAATTTTGTAGTGTTTTTCCCCTTTTCAAGCTTTATTTAATCATTTAATCATTTAATTGAATTTTCCTTTGATTTGAATTGCCTTTGTTCCATTTATTGATTTTTAGTGCTATTTTGATGATTTGTTGCACCTTTTGATCGATTTAAGCCTTTGCCAATTTTCCATGTCTACAATATTTTAATTAAATAAATTTATTTTATTTTAAAAGATATTTCTTTCAATTAAATAAAGTTATTTTATTTATTTAAGAGGGAATATTTCTTTCAATTAAATAAAATTATTGAAAGAATCAGGAAAAGGATTTTTGTTTTATTTTTATTTGATTTATTTCATTTTCCATCACAAATTTTGCTTTAAGTGGGGATTTTATTTATTTAAAAGAGGAATTATCTTTTAAATAAATAAGATAAGTTTATTTAATAAAAAGAAGAATATTTAATTAAATAAGATAAAATCATTCAATTAAAAGGGGTTTTAATTAAATAAGATTATTTTATTTAAGATATTTCTTTTAATTAAATAAGCCTATTTTATTTATTTAAAAGAGAATATTTCTTTTAATTAAATAAAATTATTGATGAAATGATCAAACCTTAGAAATATTTGAATTATTGATTTAATTGCGATTTGATCAAGGAATTGATTTGAAAATTGCAAAGCATTGATTCAAGAAATTGATATTTGACAAATTGAATAAATGGGGCCCAAAGTCTAGGCGACCATTTTAGGGTGCATATAGTAACACTTTGGTTGAGGAGATTGATGGTAAGGATATGGTCTTGGGGAATGAGGTAATCCATTTGAGTTCAAACCATATTCCTAAGGGTTTAACTAAACTAAAAGCATTATATAGTAGTCGGGATGATCATATGTTAAAGGCTAGTAATGCTAAGGTAGAAGATTTAGAAGAAGTGAATTTGGGATCACATAACACACCTCAAATGATCTATATTGGAAAAGGTTTAGATCCCTAGATAAGATATAATTTGATAAAGCTATTGAGAAAGTACAAGCATGTGTTTGCCTAGTCTTATGATGATTTAAAAAGCCTATAGGGAAGACTTGTTTCAACATGAGGTTCCATTAAAGCCAAATAATAAGCCATTTAGACAAAAATAGAGGCCTATCAATCCATTATTAGCCCCAAAGATGCAGCAAGAATTGAGTAAGTTGAGTGATGCAGGAATAATTCAGCCCATAAGGCACTCGACTTGGGTCTCTAACCTAGTCTCGGTAAGAAAGAAGAATGGTGATATTAGGTTATGTGTGGATTTTAGAAACCTAAAGTTTGCATGTCTAAAAGAAAACTATTCTTTGCCCAACATGGAGGCAATGTTACATAAGGTTATTGGCTGTGAATTACTATCTATGATGGATGGCTTCTCAGGCTATAACCAGGTGTTGGTGAAAGAAACTGAACAATTTATGATAGCATTTACAACACCTTGGGGAACTTATGTGTATGTCAGAATGTCATTTGGTCTTAGAAACGCTGGAGCAACTTTCCAAAGAGCCATGGATGTTGCATTTAAGGAATACATAGACTTGTTTATGGTTGTCTACCAAGATGACATGACTGCTTATTCAAAGAAATTTGAAGATCATTGTTCCCATCTTGAAAATATTTTTAATAAGGCTTTAGAATATGGAGTGTCTTTGAACCCCAAAAAAGTGTAACTTTGCAGTCAAAGAAGGAAAATTATTAGGGCACATTGTATCCAAAGATGGAATAAGAATTGATCCAGAAAGGGTAGAAGCTATTCAAAAGGTTACTGCTCCAAAAAATGTTAAAGGTGTACAATCCTTTTTGGGAAAAATTAATTTTGTAAGGAGATTTATCGCTAACTTTCCTGAGATTGTTAAGCCAATAGTTAAGTTACTCAAGAAAGATGTTAACTTCCAATGGACTGCTAAAGCTCAGCATGCTTTTGAAAAAATTAAAGAGGTTGTTCAAGAGGCACCTATGTTGAAATCTCTTGACTACAGCAAGCCTTTCTCATTATTTTCTTTTGCATCATTTCACACTATTGTTGTTGTATTGTTACAAAAGGATGAAGAAAACTTTGAGCATCTGATTGCATTCTTTAGTAAATCTTTGTAGGCTGGTGAACTAAATTATGAAATGATGGAAAAGAAGGCTTATTCATTAGTAAAAGATGTGAAATCTTTCAGGCCTTATCTGGTATGTGCTAAGGTTATTTCTTATGTTCCACACGCAGCAGTGAAAGATGTTCTCACTCAGTCAGAAGTTACTGGTAAAAGATGTAAGTGGATCACTAGGATCCAGGAGTTCAACTTGGAAATCCATATCACCAAACTGGTAAGAGGATTAGGCCTGGCAAAGTTGATGACTGAGGAAAACATGGATTTGGTCTAGGTTAATAGTGAAGGGATATCAGACTTGACAATAACGAGTATTGAAATGCAACCATATTATGCTAATATTGTTTATTTCATTAAAAATGCTAGATGTCTCGAGCATATGACAAACAATCAGAAGAGATCCTTAAGACTACAAGCTCAAAAATACACATTAATACAAGAAGACTTATACTGGAGAAATAGAGATGGGGTTTTGCTATTTTGCCTTGACAAATATCAAGCAGAAAGGGTTTTAAATGAAATGCTTGCTGGTGTTTGCGGAGGGCATTATTCTATAAAAGTACTACCCATAAGATTTTGAGAGCTAGCTATTTTTGGCCCACATTATTCAAGGACTCTTTCTAATTTGTTAAGAAATGTGAGGCCTGCCAGAAGTTTGCTTCCAAGTTAAAATATTCTGAAGTATTTTTGTTAAATCCAATAGTTGTAGAGGCACCATTTACAATGTGGGTAATGGATTTCATAGGTGAGTTTTCTAAGAAATCTAGTGGTGGGCACAATTGGATACTTGTTGCAACTGATTATTTCACAAAATGGATAGAAGCTATCCCTACCAAGAAGGCAACAAGTAGAGTAGTGATTGATTTTTTACTAGATAATATTTTGACCAGATTTTGTATCCCCATGAAGCTGATCACTGATAATGCAATGTTCTTTAGATCAGATGAGTTCAAGGATTTCTACAAAGAGAATGGAATCATGACATCTTATTCATCTCCTTATCATCCTCAAGCAAATGGACAGGCTAAATCCAGTAACAAAAGCATTTTGAAGATTCTGAAGAAAACATTAGAAAAGAATAAAAGAGCCTAGCATTCAAAGTTAAAACTTGCTCTATGGGCAAATAGGATTACAGTAAAGAAAGCTATAGGGAAATCTCCATTTGATCTTGTGTATGGATTACAGTCAAGGTTACTAATCAATAACTTGCTCCTCGTATATAAATTCATCCAAGATGAAGAGTTGGACATACCAGAGCCAATGCAAGATAGAATTATGTAGTTAACTGAGTTGGATGAAACAAGAAGGGATAGCCAGAAGAGCAATGTCAAGTTGTAGCAAAAAATGAAATATCTTTTTGACAAAAGAGCTACTACCAAAAAATTTCAACTAGATGACCTGGTACTTCAGTGGAATGTCAGAACAGAAGATAAAGGGAAACATAAGAAGTTTGAGTCACTATGGCTTGGTCCCTATATAATTCATGAAAGTTTTGGAAAAGGCTCCTACTTGATGAAAAATATGGATGCAGAATTTTTTGAGTTGCCAATTCATGGGAAATTCTTAAAACCCTTTTTCAACTGAAGATTCTGATCCTTATGCACATGTAAATTTCTTGTAAATTCTTGTATATTGTTCATCTTTTTAGTTGTGTAATTCCCTTCCTACTTTAGGTTAGTTGTCTTTGGTCTGCTTTCCCAGAGATTTGTGGTTCTTGCTTAAACTTGTGTTTAAACATCCTCAGATAGAGCCATTATTGGTAGTTTTCCTAGTTTTAGGTTTTTGTCCCTTGAAATTTTGATTTTTGATGTCTACCCTTGATTTTTATGGATCGATCTCTAGCTTTTCCAACCCTAGAAGCTCTGAATTTATTTAAAAATTGATGAAACCCTAGGTTTTAGGTCTAATTTTCTTTGAAAATCCAACAAAAACCCTAAAATTTGTTCACCTCAGTCTATTCAGCTGTTACTTTTTCAAATCACTTCAATGACCTTTTTCTGCATGTGCGCTTTATATTTCTAGTTGGTCACTGAGTCTCTTAAATAGATTAGCATATTCCTTGTTATTTAGTGATTACCTGAAATCCTTTTGTCGTGCAATCTCCTTAGGTTGGAGGAATATTATTTTCCTTCATACAACTTAGCGGTCCTCTTTGGTCACCAGGTCTCTGGATAACTATTATGAGATTTAGCGACTGCTATGATTAATTTTTGCAAGGTAACTATAGTTGCTTTATCTCCAGATCAAAATACCTTCAGTCGGGTGATCTCTGAGAGAAATGTAAAATTGATATAAAATTCAGCGATAATGAGATTTTCTCTTGGTCGTTGAATCTCCAGATGTAAAGTGGTAGTCTATTTTGTCTTCAGTTGTGACATCTCCAGTTATTCAGTGGTTAGTTCTTTTATCCCATCACTTGGATATTTCAATGGTCACATATTCTCATGCTTCTGGTGGTTATGTTTTTGGCGGTTAGCGATTTAGAAACACAGTTATCTCTAAGTCTCCCAATGAAGCGGTTAAGTTATAAAAGGTATAGTGACTTAGTGAGAACCATTGGATGAAGTTTAAATCAGTGGTTGATATTTAATCTCATTACATAACTAAGGTTAGGTAATTCTTGTAGGGACTTGGAGAATAAAGGTGTTCATGCAATCTCCAATTTTAACCATAGTTGAAAAGGATATCTAGCGATAGGGAGATGTCTTCAGTCACATGGTTGCCAAATAGGAATGAGTTAAGAAAAGGTTTTTTTTCAAATGGTTATTCTCGGCCGTTGATTTAAGTTTGATCTAGTGGTGGTCATGTAATCTCAGAATCAGACCATGGGTTAAGAAATGATCTAGCGACCTTGAGATTTAGTTAGTCACTCAATCTAAGGATTGAACTCAAGTTAAGAAAGTTATTCAGCGATTCAAAAATTATCTTCAGTCGGGTAATCACCGAATAGTCCAGAGTTAAGTGTTGACTGAGGTCAAAGGATTGAAGAAAAAAATGAGTTTTTGTTTGCCAAATTTTGTGACGTGTCACTTTTTGATTGGTTGGCAAGATATGAAAGGTAAAGAGGACTGGACTATAGTCACTAGGTCTCTAGAAGAGATAAATTGAAATTTTCTTGTCTTCAGTCACTGAATCTCTAAGTAGTTGAGTCAGAAGGTCTCAAGAAGAAGTTTGAAAAATCAACTGGTTTTAGTGACTAAGAGATATACTATGGTCACCAGATCTCTTGATGGATTTTTGTCACCAAGTCTTGAGATAAATTCAAAAATAAATATTTATTCAGCAAATGAAATAATGACTATAGTCACCGAATCTCAGGATGGAAAATATAAGTGATCTTGGTCGTTCAATCTCCAGATAAGCTCAAAAGGTTTTAAATTATTCAGCGGCTGTGATATTTGACTATAGTCGCTAGATCTCTAAAAGTCTAAAGGAAGCACCAACTATTTAGCGATTATGAGAACGTGTTGTAGTCTCTAGATCGCCAAAAGTCAAAATTTGATTACCTGTCATTTTCTCAACTTACGCCTAGTGAATTGAGTTCTGAGTGTGCCAAGTAATGGTGGAAGTGACATATCGTTCAGCTTTTTGATCTCTAAAGGATTGTTGCATTCAATTCAACTGAATAAATATGATTGTTCTCTATTCATTTTGAATTACCAAAGTTTTCAGAGAACTAGAGCGATAGAATTTTCAGAGCAATTTCAAAATCTAGGATGACCATAATTTGCAGAAGAAGTTTAAAATTCTCAAACAAAATGAGCCAATTATCAGTCAGTGTTGCTTCTACTAGCAAGGGAGGAAGGGAGAAAGTTCAAGAGAGTTTTTCAAATAAATTCCTCATCTTGCTACCAAGCTCATCACAAAATAAGAAGGTTAGTGATGATTGTTTTGTGGATGAACTTTCTTATTGTAGAGATGCTAAGACACCAGAGGTCACTGGGATGTGCTTGTTTAGATATTTTTATAAAAATGCTGAGAATCTGGTCCTTGTCTCAAACCCTTGGACATCGGGGTTAGCAAAATTGATAGTTCCTAAGGTCTTCCTGGATGTAGATGTTTTAATTGTCTTATCCCACAGCTATGATCCTTTATCCAAAATGATTAGGAAATTTGATGGTTCTCCTCTGGTTACTTTGGATCATAGTTCATTCATAAGGGCTTTTGGTATCTAGGTCCCTATGGCTACTGAAATTAATTTACATGCCCTGGCTAATAGATATACTAGAGAAGCTCCTATGGTGGCAAAAGAAATTCAAAACCATGTACTGTGAGAAAATAGAAACTATATTGCACCAGTGGTCAGGTCAACAACCCCATATTTTTATAAGGATTTCAAATTTTACATAAAGTATATTGGCTATGGGTTGTGTAGTGTGTTGCGAATTGATGGTGGGGAAAGAATCACCTTAGATATTTTGATGTTGGTGTTTGACTCCCAGAGTCTTCATGTGACAAAGGGATATGATTATATAGGCTTCATAATAGAAAGAATGCATGAGGGTTTAATGGCTTTGAAGAACCACGTGTCTGGTTCTGGTTCTACACCTAGGTTTTTGCACTACTCTTTGTTGATGCACCTTATTTTGTACTTCAATTATGATGTAATGAACATGGAAAACCTTGGGCCACAGATGATGTACAGAGGGAAACCAAACCCGGTGCAATTTTGGATAAGGGCTTGGAGTCCTTCTTCTACCAGGAGTGATTTTAGTGTATTTGAGAATTGGATAGTTCGGCCTATCCTCCTCAATTTGGGACTTAATCTCTCTAGGCTATCCACTAAGGTTTTGCATTTGGTGAAACCACAATAATTTGTTGAAAAATGGAATAAGGGCCACAATTGGGGGGATATATACTATGAAAAGGGCTATATAATGATTAGAGTATATGGATGCCCTTAGCCCCCTCATATACTACCATTCTTTGTTCCACCAAGGGTGGCATTATTGGAATTCATCTAGCAGTTGATGTTGACCGAAAGGGAGCATCTAGCCTCACATATTACCAAGTCTATTTTAATACAAATACACTATAGTTTTTGTCCCCTATCATTTTTGTCTCTTTGTTTTATATGTTTTACTTTTGTATGTTTTGTTTGCAAAGCATTTGAAACATAGCAGTTGCCAGGCAGCTTGTTTGATTGATTGTGACTTTCTCTCAAGGGGAGAATTAAAACTCTCATTGTCAATTATTAAAAGTAAACATATTTACTTAGATTTAGATGATAATGATGTTGGATTGATAAATTAGTTTGTAAGGCATTCTATTCAAATTGCAGATAGTTTGCAAGGCATCCTGTTTTATTTCTTTTGAAATAATTTTGTTGATTTGCATTCAGACTCTTTTTCCCATTGGATTAGGCACTGGTTTAGTTCTTGTTCTTGTATGTTACCTCTCAGAATCCTTAAAGAACATTACAATTCATTTAATTACCAACATTTACTTTATAAAGAGCCCCTACATGTTTTAAGGAACTGTGTCTAATCAATATAGTTCTAATTTGCTGATTCCTTGGATAGAGAATCAAAAGGTTAGCCTTCCTTAAGTCAAGCTTATAAAAATAAGAAGGATGAATATTCTTATCCCACTATTGCATGCTATTACATTCATCATCTCTATTGTTATACTTTGTATCAAGATATTTTCAGCTATTTTCAAAGTGATCTTTTAAAGTGCATGTTATTACATTCATCATCTCTATTGTTATACTTTTTATCAAGATATTCTCAGCTATTTTCAAAGTGATCTAAATAGCACAGCAGTGAAGACCCAATCCACAACCTCAAAGTTTACTTGAAATATAGTAAATCAACTAAATAGGTAATACCCACCCGAGTCCTGTGGAGCTCGAAGCAAAAGGAGGATCTTATCCAATCCTCATCAATTAGGATTTTCTTGCAAACATGGAGTCCTTTTTGACTAAGAATCAAGCCTATACATTTGCCAAGTTTGATCCTACAAGAAAAATCCCTAACACCACTTACTGTCTGTGTCACTTCAACTTGCTGTAACTTCTTCATATTGTCACATCTGAACATGCGTGCTTAACCATAGCTTACTAACATACTCAAAAACTTATCTTGAAGGGCACATACCAAAACTCAATTATACACACATGCAATGATGCTATGTTCATTAGGTACTTTGATGACTGCTCTATCTTCTATACTTAGCCAAATTCTGATCTTCTGAGTTATTATGTTGACCTCAAAACTTCATATGACTTTGTTGCTATAATGAAAACACTAAACTTAGTCATATATACTAGTATAGTCAACTTGCCAACATCTTCTTGAAATTTTTTTCCAATAAAATAGTTATGAGGAGATATCATTCAGTTTTATAACTGAATCTTGGAAAGAAAGTTTAAAAAGATTTTTTGAATCTTTGGGCTACCATTTATGACATTATAAACATAGTTATCTTATAATATATCCCTCTATATTCAAAAGGTGGCATTTAAATATGTTAAACCAAGATGGAGATATTCTTTATGCTGGGCGGATCAAAATATTTCAGATAGTTAAATCGGGTCTCATTACGGGGGGCATAAATTTTTATCTCACCGTTGGATCTCCTTCATTTTTGGATATGTTGGTGTAGTCCTAGGTTCACACAACATCACTAGAGAGATTGGGAAAATTCTATCCAAGTCAAAAGCTACATGGATCTGAGTAGAGGTCTAGAAAACTGTCAAAAAAATCAAACTTGTTCAAACTCCCTCTACATAGATCACTGCTATATATCTTTTCTAATTGCATTGTAGCATTTATAGACTGGTAATTGTTTGATGAAGCCATGATTTATGTTATCCCTGCATCCTTCAAAATTTTCATGGAGCCTTAGACTATATTCATAAACTATGGTCCATTCTTCATATATAATTTTTCCACAAGCTTCTTTTAATATTTGTTTATATGCCAACTTTATCAGGCAGTTAGGAAAAACATATATTCTTAAATTTATTTCTAGGTTACTAAAAATACCCAACATTTAAAATTGAGGCATATAGGTTCATAAACTTGTGAACCACATGAATCTGAACCATATAAATTATTCCCTTTTAAATTGTCATTTTGAACTACTGAATCTTTGAACTTGTATAAACCTCCATGAACCTTGGTGAACCTGTTGAACCAATCTAAACCTATCATAAGTTGTTGAACTATATTAAACTAAATTAAACTTGTGAGAACTTCATCAAACTTCTATGATCTTGTTGAACTATTTTGCACCTCTATGAACTTGATTGAACCAGTTTGAACTAGTTTTGAACCAGTATGAACCGTGTCAAGCCCAATCATACTTGTTTGAAGTAGTTCAAACTTATTCAAACCAGATTGAACCAATTCAAGTAGGTTCAAGGTCTGTGCTTCCACTTATCAATATTTAATTTGTAAATTTGGAGAGAAAGTTTTTAATAAAGCACAATTTTCAAGTGGGGAAAATCTAATTTCAAAATTTAAAATCGGGGACCATTAGTGGGCCAACAACTAGCTATACTAGGGGACTGCCCTTTCATAGAAAAGTAGAGAACTTTCAACATCCTAGTTAAAAGAACAGTGCCTTATCCATTAGGTAATATATTCAAAGAGAAATTGAGCATAGGGAGCTGCTAGTAGAGAGGGTGGAGGGGAGAAGGGCTAAACTAATGAGACAAAAACCAAAACTAACAAAGTGAGGTACACCTAAGAACAAAAAAAACTTTATTTACAAAAGGAAAAGGTGAGCAACACATACCTCCTAGAATATTCCCAATTGTTCTGGTAAAACCATCAACTGATTGAGAGAAGTACCTCCTAATGCAAAAAAGTGGTTGATATGCAAGATGCATCATTCCCAACAACCATCTTGCAACAATCATGAGAAAAGACCCAATAAAAATACATTGTACAAGTTTCTTTAAAAACATATCAGGCCCAAAGATCCACTCCGCATCATAGAATTTTGGATGCAACATTCTGACATCATTTTGAATGAGTTGATTTGCATTATGAACACTCACATCCTCCATCTCATAGAATTAAGTTAGGATTTTAATAGGAGAAAGGTTGGGGAGATACATTGCAAAAGTGTCCCTATCAAAATCTAAAATTTATCTTGCTGAGAAATGTTAATATGATTTAGAACAATAGAGAGGGGGGGTGAATCAATTGTTCTTAGGTCCAGATGTATAAATAAACTTTCAAAACTCTTCAACAAATTAGATCTAACAATCAACAGCTACTCGGTCATTACTGAATACATAACAAAACATATAATAATGCAGTCCACTATACAATACTATTTAACTTGCAAATCACAGAAATGTTTAAACCAAAACATTCACACAAGCATTAACACTATGATTTATAGTGGAAACTCAATTTGGGAAAAACCACTTTGTAACATGTTACTGATATTTTCACTCTTCTGAAGTGAGCTCTATGAAAACACAACTTTGTCAAAGGTTACAAACACACTGTCAGGTGTGACCTGGTTAAAGGATTTCAACCACTCTGTTAAAAGTGCACCTTGTTATAGGACTTACATACATTCCATTAGAATGCAACCTTGTTCAAAGGATTTATACAAATGATTATTAGGTCAACCTTGGTTAAAAGGATTTTGATTGATACAATGGTTAGAAAGTAATAGTAGTATTGGTCTGAAAACATACAACTCACTTTACAAATATCAGATCCAATTCCATACACATGTGCTAGCTTACTGACTATGATCCATTTCTATCTCCATCACTGATCTGCTCAGAAATCCCTTCAAGAAATAACAACACTTTTCCTTCAGCCTTTTCTTCTTATACAGTCAATAACATCAACAATAACTCCAGCATCCTCTATTCTCAACTTCATGCTTAGGTTTTCTTAATACTTTCTCAATTAGGTTGATCCAAATTTTGTCACTTAATCTCCTTCGTAAATCTTAGGGTTAGGTTAGATTCATCGAATCCTTCCAACTTTATGTTCTTCATCTATCCTTCTAGAAACATCTCAAATATCTTTATGGATTTACAATAAAATGTTTTACAGTGCATTAAATACTTCCATATAATCAATAAATAAAGTCAACATGATTTACATAATCCAAGAATTCAACTATGTCAGCTAGGAATCTGAATTCTTCCTCAAATGTAAATTACTGACACTTGGTCATTACTATGTTCAACTCCTTGATCTTCACTGGGTAGCCCAATCACCACTAAAACTATTTCCTTGGCTAATACTATCTTCCTCAGCAATTAACTGATGTTTGGTCAAGACTGAATTTACTCGGCATATACTAGCTTGGTCAACACTAACATCACTTGGCTTAAACTAGATTTCTTCACTTTTTCTTAGTTAAGCCTACTTGTTTAGTCTTCCTTCTTACTTAGATAAGTAATACATTATCTTATCATTGTGCCACATAATCAAGTACTCATTGAAGTATCAAGATAACTCAACCTTTCCTTAGGTGCTATTGTTATCAACCTTTCCCTAATCCTTCTCAACAATCAAATAGATATAGTACTTTCTTAGATAGAAATAGTCTTACCAGTTAAGGTTTGACATCAATGAAAATATAGAAATTGCTTCAATTGCAATTTCCAACAAGAAATTGTCCCCAAATAATGCATCACCAATACCACCTTTAAAATCAAATATCTCCATCACTAGATAACTATCTCGTGTCTTATCTTTGTATCCAACTTGGAAGACCTCCATTTCAGCCTGTGTATGCAATAGCATAGGGATGAATGAGTTTTCCCCATTTTCTTTTTGAATTTCTTCACGATCCTCCAATACTTTAGGCTCCAGCCATTCTTCTTTCAATGTGATGTGCAATCAAATGAAAAAGTATCATATTCAACCTGTCCATCAAGATGAGGAACATCTTATATCTCATCACCATTTATTTCTTCTTGTTTATGCTGATCAACCATCTTTTCCTGATCAACATCATTTGCTGGCATGGCATTAGAGTCTTCAAATATAAAAGATTCAAATTCTAGAAATGGAACAACCACTGATAGACTCTCATTTAATCTATTATCACCAAGTCCCTTCTCAATAGGAGGCACACCTAGGAAAGCCATTGAATCATTCGATTGTGAAATATAATCAGCATTATTCTCAACATGTAAATAGTAAATCTCTGCCATATTAGAAGATTTATTTTCAGCTTATATAAGTTCTTGAATATCTGCCTCATAGAAGATTATTGAGTTTTGGTAAAAAGAGATGGGGGGCATTGGTTTTGATGTCCATATGGAAGATTTCTTTGGTGCAGGCTTTGTCTTTGAGTAACATTGTTATTCACAAAGGGAAATTTTTATTTTTAAGATTTTTGCATGCTTTACCCTACTTAGAATCATATCATCATCTAATCCAATAGCATCCCTTTTTGCATCCTCTAATATTTTCACTTTTAGACACTTTAACAAGAATCTAATCTCAGTTTGCATAACAACATTAAAAATAGATAACTGATTTCTTTCACTTGGCTGACAGGTTTGAGGGATCTTACCAACACACCTATTGAATCTATCTACAAAATCCCTCATAGATTCATTCCCTTTCATTTGGATTTGAAATAAATTTAATATCAACTTGCCAACATCGGTCATAGGCTTAAACATTTCGAGGAATTTTACCTTTAAATCATTCCAACAAGTGATTCAACCATCCTACAAGTTCTGAAACCAATCAAAAATGTTTTTAATGAGGCTCCTAATAAATAGTCTAACAAAGGCATTCTCTTCTTTCACACCAGGAATCCCATGAGGGAGTGTAACTACTCTAATGTGGTCATCTGGATCATTTTTTTTATCTCAAGAGAACTTAGAGAGGCATTATATTGAACCCTTGGGTAAACATGAGTATTGAGACAAGGAAAAAGACCCAATGCAAGCCCCCCATGGCTATGCTGCAACCAAAGCCATAATATATGATGAAACTCTTTAATCAAAGATTATGAAAATTAAATTACATAGTCGCCAATCTCTTTACACATAGAGATATTAATCATTACTAAGGAAAAAAAATATAGCATTATTCTTCATTTCAGTTTCCCCAATAGAGTCACCAAAAATCTGTTGGTGAACAGATTTGTCCTTCAAGAAAAAATGAAAAGAATGATTCAAATGCCAAAATAGAAGAACAAATTCCACCAACAGTTGAAGAAGTTATCATTGAGTTGATAACTTTCCTCTGCATTGAGAGGTACAACTCCCTCCTAGATGTTGTACAATGAATTATCAAAATATTGATATGCTTTTCACCCGAAAGGAATAAAGGCATCAACACCCACTCATAAACATGAGGTGGATGGAAACATTAATGATCATATTTAAAATAAATGTAAGAAGGGAGATACACAAATTAGTCATTCCTACAATCATAGATGAAAAATCATAAGAAAAGGAACAACTTTATGATAAATAGACTCTCGAAATACACATATTTGAGAATGTAATCTCTTTTCTTTTCATAATGGAGTTTGCATTGAAAGAATTATAAAAAAAAATAGAGATTATAATCTCAAGAGGACATAAATGAATACACGGATTGATTTATGTCTCTTTATTTCTCAAAACAACAAAATTGAACACACATGCTCAATACCCATATACAACAAGTATAAAAATAATTCCTGAAACTGCTTCCTCTCTATTACAAACAAAAAGACTTTCTTTTTCTTTTTGCACACAGATCTTTGAAAAAAAATTCAAAAACCAGAACCCCCTCTTCTTGAAAGTTTTTTCCAATAAAATAGTTAAGAGGAGATATTATCTAGTTTTATAACTGAATCTTGGAAAGAAACTTTAATAAGATTTTTTTAAAAATATTTGGGCTACCGTTTATGAGATTGTAAACATAATTTATAATATTATAAACATAGTTATCTTAAATATATCCCTCTATGAACAAAAGGTGACATTTAAATATGTTAACCCAAGATGGAGATATTCTTTATGCTAGGTGGATCAAAATATTTTAGACAGTGAATTGGGTCTCGATATGGGGGGCATAACTTTTTGTCCCACCGTTGGATATCCTTCATTTTCAGATATGTTGGTGCAGTCCTAGTTTCATGCAACTTCACTAGAGAGATTGGGAAAATTCTATCCGAATCCAAATTTACATGGCTCTGAGTAGAGGTCTAGAAAACTATAAAAAAATCAGACTTCTTCACACTCCCTCTACATAGATCACTGCTATATATCTTTTCTGATTGTATGGTACCATTTATGGACTGAGAATTGTTTGATGAAGCCATGATTTATGTTATCCCTGCATCCTTTAAAAAATTCATGAAGCCTTGTTGGTAAACAGATTGTTCTTCTTCTTACACTCCTTTTATTTGCCCAATTTATATCAAAGAACAACTTTACTCAACAGTTGGGAAACTATTTCTGAGAATATCTAGTTTCCCTCTGAATTGAGGTACAGCTCCCTATGTGAAAAATATTCAATGAATTATTTTTTGCTCCTAATTTCTACTGCAAGGTATGTTCTTAACCAGAGAACAGCAGAGGAAACTGAGTTTCACCCAGGCAAGTGAAATCTTAGGCAGGGTTTAAATGCAGAGATGTTATATTGATGATTTCCACAATCTTATGAATCTCACAACATAACAATATGCAGATGCAAAGTATGCAAGTATAATTATGCAAATGATTTATGAAATGCAGATGAAGTATACTAATGCAATTTCACAACCAGTTATAACTCTCTAATTATTCTACTGATTGGCTAAACTGAAAACAATAAAATAAATCTCTGTTCATTCATCATTTCCAATTCAACACAATGAAATAACATTAGATATAGTTGGACAGAAAATAGATGGCACTAGACTTGATTGTCTCTGCAATCAGCTTCACACCAGAATTTTTCTAACCTTTTTATTTACTTTTTCAACAATATATATAGAGATTACAATGTACAATCTCTCATGAGAATGTGAGATGTTTCAAATTCTAGAATCTGGAAAGACTGGAGACTAGCACTTTTGAAAGTACAAACAAAAGAGCCAAAAAGACTTTGTCTCTTCATCTAACTTGCCTCCGAGAATGTGAAATGAAAAGACTTCATCATCTTCCTTTGCCGTGATCAATCTTCATCCTTCTTAGATGCATAAGGAACATCTGGCATTACCGATAACCATGACTTCATTTGATATTCAAAAGCATATATCCGCTATTTTATTGCAGCAGTTATCCTTTAAAAATAACCAAAAACTCATTCCTTTCATAAGATCAAAATCATTGATTCCTACATTTTATGATTTAATCATGTTCAACATTCTTCATAATATGAGACAATAACACCACTTATCGAGTCCTCGTTGTGGGAATTTCACCCTTCAAGTACGATTTCCACAACAGTGAAGTAGCAGATTAACCATTCTCCACCCATCAACTTTAAGCACTTACGTTAAAGCACATGCCGAATACTTTTGAAATAATAATCTTTTAATTACTTTTCATTTGTGTGCTGGACACGTGGTAAGATCCCACTTCACCGCAAAGGATCTTCCACACCATAGCGACAAAGCGGCACCCATTGATGTAGTATCACAAACAAACTCTTTTCGGACCCACCAAGCTACGTGTCTTCATCCCGCCAAGCATCTTTGATGACTTATGTTGTCGCATGATCACATGATATTATTTTAATTCATGCGATCATGTGACCGCCCTATGATTGGCTCACGTGGATCCAGCATGGCATAGTTACTTCACTTACATTGTCTTTTCATTGACTTTTCACACCGCTCAGGCTTTCATTATCGCATCTATGCTGTTGGCATAAGTGGGTCCCAGCAGAGTGCATTTACCGGCCTGAGTTTCCATTGTCACATGATCACATAGCAATATTTTAATCCATGCGATCATGCAACCGCTCTATGATTGGTGCATCTACGCTATTGGAGTACGTGGGTCCCACTGCCACATGGAAGTTCTCGCTATGTCGCATCGGTTATTTTTTGGGCCTCTCTTTGTCGCGGAATACCGACCATCATCGAATTGAAACTTTGAATGTTTTGAACCATCAATGTGATGTCATAACTTAGGTCCCGTTGAGAAATAGGGCCCACTAATCTGCCTTTTTTACTTTTCACATGATCGCATAACTCATATTTGGTTTATGCGATCATGTGACAGCCACAATTTTCTTCCTTGTCGCATCTGAAAGAGCAGAATAAGAACTAGAAAAACACTTATTCCATCTGCACATTCATTGCGGCACATCACACCTTGTAATTTTCTTTTCAACCCACTGTTGTAAGCATGCAATCATATTATACTGCCCATGTTATTATTTTTAAAAGATGTTTTATGCTCATTGTTAAGCACTATCTTTCAAACTTAATACAATTCGGTATTGAATAATCACTGGTTTTCTAATTATCATAGGCATTTCAGTGCTAAATCTCATTCAACATATGCTTAATAATGAGCAACATAACATGCATGATGACTATTTTATATTAGTTTGCAGGATGCACTATAATGATTTGACTTTTTTTTTATTACCATAGTCATCTATAAATAATGTTCTGATACTAGAAGTTCCACTTTTCTAAATAACATGATTGGGTGATATGTGTTCACTACAATTTTTAGGATGCCACCTCTACATTAGAGGGTATATTCTGAACCTCCAATTTTGGCATCGTATTCTGAATAAAACAATCACCTGTCCCTGGCACAG
Organism: Chamaecyparis obtusa; assembly: GCA_027943335.1. Lineage (NCBI taxonomy): Eukaryota > Viridiplantae > Streptophyta > Pinopsida > Cupressales > Cupressaceae > Chamaecyparis > Chamaecyparis obtusa. The sequence continues at coordinate 2,448,388 of BSBK01004467.1, forward strand.
AGCCTCTACATATTTGAAAGTTTATATTGCCATATGAAATGAACATCTCTGAATAACCCAAACTAGCTCTGTTAATGCATCATCCATATGTAGAATCTTCTCTGACTTTTATGAATGCCTGGTAATTATGATTCCCAATCATTCTTCTGCTTGAAAAAGATCATCAATAAGAACACATTATCCTTGCCGGGTTGGGATCTATAACCTACCCAATACAAAGATGCTTTTAAATAACCCACCCAGCTTAGAGAAGGAAAGGCAATGACAGGGAAACCCGACAAGAATAGCCTATCCTATGAAAGACTTAGACCTAGATTGAGACATGACCAGACCGGACTATGAGATCAAAATCTTCCACTTTGACAGCATGGGTACAGGATGAAAAGTAGGGCAACAGCTAGCTCCGACTGGGGACTTGAACATTCCCATGTTTAAGCAATGAATCTTGAATCTCTAGTTTTGCACATGAATGAAAGGGCAGAAACACAACAAAACTGAACAAGGGAAACAAAGCAGCAAAGAAGCTAATGCACACAAAAGAAAAAGGGAAAAACAAACTAGGAAACAAACACTAGAACAAAACAAAACTATAGTACAGAACAGGGGATACCTGTTTTCAATTGATCATTTGATATAATTTTAGATCTTGATCATTGTAGGTCAAGGGAAGTACCTCTCCATCCGGATATGCCAACTTGAAAGTATTCTTCTCAAATGTCTGGTGGATAGTATAAGGACCCTTCCATAATGTTTCAAACTTTCCGTGCATCCCCTTGGGAGCTCTCCTCTTATCCCATAGTAACACAAGATCTCCAACCATGAATTTACGGGGCCTAGCTTTCTTATCAAACAAGTTCTTCACCTTCATTTGATGTTGAGTAATATGATCCACCATTCTTTCTCTTTCTTCTTCTAGTTTGCTCAAATACATGATTCTTTTCTCCAAACCATCCTTGTAAATATCATCCTCTATGACTGTCCTCAACTTACATGTTGCCAACTCCAGCAGTAGTGGAAGGTTTGCTTCAACTCCATACACTAGCTCAAACGGAGATATCCCAATTGCTCTCTTTGGAGTCACTCTATCAGCCCATAGTGCTTCATGTATCTTTTTGTGCCAATTCTTATGATTGTCTAACACCAATTTCTTAACAATATTGATCAAGTTTTTATTACTTGATTCTGCTTGACCATTTCCTTGTGGGAAATAGTCGGATGAATGACTGATTGAGATACCATACTCAAAACAAAAATTAGTAATTTCAATAGATGAAAAGTAGGCAGCATTATCCATCACCAATTTATGAGGAACCCCAAATCTTACCATAATATTCTCCTTTATGAATTCACACACTACCTCGGAAGTGGTCTTCTTGGTTGCTTTAGCTTCAACCCACTTCGTGAAGTAATCAGTGGCTATAATTATGTAAGAATGCCCTACACTAGATGCTGGATTTATTGGACCTATGAAGTCAAGGCCCCACTGCTGAAATGGACCATCTATGATAACTGGTTTTAATGGAAGTGCTACTAACTGTGGTTTGCCGGAAAATATTCTGCACTTTTCACATTTAGCCACCCAATGATATGCATCCCTGAACATACCAGGCCAGTAATTACATTGCCTCAGAATTTTAAAAGCTGTAATCGAAGAAGAAAAATGTCCTCCACAAGCCTCGTCATGAAAAGTTTTCAGCAAACGCTCCTGTTGTTGCTTATCAACACACCTCAAAAATGTGCCATCAATTGATCTCTTGTAGAGCTTATTTTCCCAAATCACATATTTAGCAGCTTTTAATTCTAAATCCCTTCTCTGTTTGGCTATCAATCCTTTTGGACATTCTCCATAAGTTAAAAAGTATGCAATATTTTCAAACCAAGGATCTTGGAGACTTACATTTAAAACCAGTTGATTTGCTGCCAGTTCTTCTTCTTCCAAATTCTCTGCTATGGCTTTACATAATGCATTTCCTCTGACTAATTTTGCAGGCTTAATTTCAATATCATATTCTTGAGTTTTGGCAATCCATGAACCTCTATTATTGCAGCCAACATCTTGCTGCGTTAGAATATTTTTCACATCAATATCAGGCACAAAAATCGGAGAATGTGAATGCAAAATATAAAAATGGAAATTCTTCAATGCTTTCACTATAGCATACGCATGTTTCTCTAATTGAGATTATTTTAATTCATGCTCCTTCAAAGGTATACTCATGAATGCTATTGGCGCCTGAATTTCTTCTTTATTTTCTTGCATCAAAATTGCAAAGAGTGTATGCTCTGAGGTGTAGCAGTATATAATGAAATCTTTTTTATAATTCGGATGACTTAAGACTGGTGCATTAGCAATTGCTTCCTTAATTTCATTGAAAGCTTGTTTTCCCTGCTCATTCCATTTAAAAACAGCATTACCTTTTTATCATGTCCATAATACATTTGGTAATCTCTGAAAAATCAGGGACAAATCTTCTAAGAAAATTAACTTGGCCAAAGAAAGATTTGACAGCAGTCTTATTTGAAGTCAAGCTTAATCTTTGAATAGCTTTCACATGTTCTGGGTCAATCCTTATTCCTTCTTGTGACACAATATGGCCCAATAGTTTTCCTTCCATTACATAGAAAACTATTTTTTTTGGATTTAGAGATATACCATGCTCCCTGCATCGCTGTAGCACTTTTTCCAAATCATCTATGTGATCTTTCCTCTTCTTAGAAAACACTCTTAAGTCATCAAGGTAAATCACAATTATTTTGTTCTTCATATCAGCAAATGAAGCATCCATACCTCGATGAAAAGTAGCACCAGCGTTAACTAAACCAAATGGCATTCTGTGATACGCAAAGGCCCAAGGAGTTGTAAAAGCTATTTTGTGTTGATCTTTCTTTTCCACTTCAATTTGATTGTATCCGGAAAAGTCATCCAACATAGACATCATCTCAGCTCTAGCTACTATTTGTAATAGATGATCCATGTTTGGCAATGCATAATTATCTTTCAAAGAGGCTTGATTTAAATTCTGGAAGTCAACACATATTCTGATCTCACCATTTTTCTTTCTTACCGGCACAATATTTGCAATCCATGTAGAATGATGTATTGGGTAAATAATTCTAGCTTTCAACATTTTGTCAATCTCCCTGTAAATAGCATCTACTACCTTTGGATTATAACATCTCTATTTTTGCCAAAAAGGTACAGCATCTAGTTTAAGAGGAATCATGTGTTTGAAATTTCCATTCATAAAGCTTTTTAAATCTTCATAGCTCCAGGCAAAGACGTCTTGGTATTCTTGAAATAATTTCTTTGTCTTTTCTTTTTCTTCCAGCGTACAACACTTACCAATATTTATCATTTTGGGATTCATTTCTGTCCCAATATTTATATTTTCAAATTCTCCTGTAGTTGGCCCCTTCTCTGCTCTTTTCTTCTTTACATACATATCATGCTGATTAAAGAGCTTTTTTAGAGACACAAAATAAGGTGGAATTGTATTACTTTTTAATTGTATAATCTCTAAATTTTTATGTTTATCTTTCTCTGTAGAATCATTTAGATAATTACTTCCTTCTTCCTCATCAAGACTTTCAGCGTTCTCCAAAAATAGCTGCAGACCTTTATCATCATTAAAAATTTGCCAGTCTTCTATATTGTTTGGTATTGATGGCCTGTAAATTACTTCAATCTGATATTTCTTATCTTTAAAATCTGGATGTGGCAATAATAAGGACGCTGATACAGCCAGAGAGTCTGCTTTCATATTCATTTCTCTAGGGACAGAACTTATAGAGAATGCATCTAATCCTTCAATTTCATCCCAAACTCTGTTCCGGTAATTTTTCAACTTATGATTTTTCACTGAATACTAGCCTCTCACTTGTTTTACAACTAGCTCTACATCACCTTGAGCTTTTAGAATTTTAATTCCTCTTTCTTTTGCTGCTATGATGCCAAGAAGTAACACCTCATATTCAGCACTCTTATTGGTGTTGTTAAATTCTAATTTGAATGCTAGAGGCTCTGGTTCACCAGTTGGAGAAATTAAAACAATACCAGCACCAGAACCGGATGATGAACAACTACCATCAAATTCTAGTGTCTAGATTTGTGTTTCTTTTCCAAAATTTCCAAATTCTAATTTTTCCAATTCATTTTCCACTACGTCATTTTCTGTATACAGCATATAATTACCAAAACCCAACTCTTGATATAAAATTTGGGCCTTTGGATTATCTGATTTTTGAACTGTAAATTTAGCTTTCTCCTCAAGTGCCAATTTCACTCTTTTGTTACCAATGGGAATTATTGCTTGGGACCAATCCAATTTGATCTCTCCGCCTAAATCCCTGCAAAAACTTCTGCTCAACAACAGGCCATAACTAACCGGAATGTCTACAACTAAAATGGTTAGAAGTATTCTCTTTTCTAGATATGCCACCAATGCAACTTGTATGTCTTTGATTTGTCCTACCAAACTCACTTGTTTAGCATCCATGGCGTAACATCTGCCATTGGCTTTAGTAAGAGTTAAGCCTAGAGCTTTAGCCACTGTATAAGGCATCACATTATCCGAAGCTCCGGAATCAATAATACAATTGCTTAACTTCCACCCATTGATAAACAATGAGACATAAAATGGTTCTAGTTTTTGTCCAGGGGAAGTGGCTAGGACAGAATTCTCAACTTCATTGAAAAGGTTTGCAGTCAATGTTTCATCCTCTAATTCAGAATTTGTAGCATGATTTAATTCTATATTTTCATCTTTACAATGCTCAATAAATCTTATCAACTCATTGGGATGTGATTTAAGATAATCAATAGCAGAAATCTAAATTTTAGAATCTTTACAAGACTGAATAAAGTCAAAGGGACTGGACTCCTTACCGGATTGCAAAGTCTTCATTCCTTGATTTGTATCCTGCATTTTAGATGTTGGCCGACATTGCTTTGCTGGAACATCTTTTGAATCAGCAACCACCTTTGCCTTTTGTCCTCTAGTGAGCATGTTATATGTATGTCCATTAATAGTGGCATAACATTCTCCCTATTTCTCTAAGTCTGATACATACTCTAAAAATAAATTTCCAGAGTCGCCATTTGAGCATGTTTTAGTCTCATCACTAGATAGGGGAGAATTAGGCTCATTGGTAGTCAAAAATTTCATTCTACTGATCACATCTGGACAACTTTCACTATCATGATCAGTGGTTAAGTGAAGTACACATCCATTCACTTTTTTAGGTGGAGCTTCTATTGCTAGCCTCTGTTGTAATCCAGGCAATTGCAAAGGTTTGTTACTATTCTCTTGCTCTGAAAAATTCCTTTGGTATGGATTGTTAAATCTTGGGAGCTGCCTTTTCAAAGCAATCAGCTCATTTGATAACTTTTGAATCATTTCTTCTGATGAAGTGGTTCCACTTGTACTAGCTCTATTCTGAATTTCACGCTTCCACCTTTCTGCAGAAATCATGTCATCCTCAAACTCTACAGCAGTTCTCTGAGCTGCCTCTAAATCTGCAGATCTAGATCTCCTTAGTTCAAAATTAACCTCAGGAGGCATAGCGCTGATGAAGAATGTTTTTAAATTGTCTGTTGTAGGTCTACTTGCTGCTGGAATTCTATTAGTAATTTTGTTGAAACTAGCAACAAAATCTCTCATGCTCATAGAAGGTAATTTCTTCACTGATGTCAATTGAGTGAACAAAGCATGCTCATCTTCAGTGGTTTTAAAATGGTCTTCAAAAGTAGCTCTCATAGTATTCCAACTCGTTATAGATCCATCAGCCAAGTGATTGAACCAGTCTGCAGCCACCTCAATAAGAGTCTCCACAAATAATCTGACAACAACATCTTCATGATTAACTCCCATAATATTTATGGCTGTGAAAAATGCTATTATATGTTCATCTGTAGTAATTTTCCCATCTCCTACAAACTTGGGTATATTCTTCTGGGAAGCAAAAGGAAGAGGATGGTAAGCTACAAAATTGAGTGGCCCAGTAGCAGCTGCCCAAGGTGCAGCCATATTCGATTGATTTTGCAGAGGATACTGTGGAAAATTGATAACTTGTGGAGGAACAACCCCGTGCAAAGTCAATACTTGGCAAGTTGTAGAAAATGTACTTACTACTTTTGGTGGTGATGAAGGCCTGCTTCTAGCTTGACGTCCACCTTTCCGATGAGGTACTTCTAATAAGGGAAATCCGAGTACTTCTAAATTTTGGAAAGTTAGGTCCTTTTCACCTTGTTCCCTATCACTCCTTAAGTATCTGGATTGCTCCAGAGTGACTGTTTATATTAGTGCTATTTGTAACTCACTCCCTGATCTTCTTTCAAGTTCTGTGTATATTTTCAAATGCTTTCTGGTCATGCAATTATTTTTCCTTCCCCAGCGGAGTCGCCAAAAATCTGTTGGTAAACAGATTGTTCTTCTTCTTACACTCCTTTTATTTGCCCAATTTATATCAAAGAACAACTTTACTCAACAGTTGGGAAACTATTTCTGAGAATATCTAGTTTCCCTCTGAATTGAGGTATAGCTCCCTATGTGAAAAATATTCAATGAATTATGTTTTGCTCCTAATTTCTACTGCAAGGTATGTTCTTAACCAGAGAATAGTAGAGGAAACCGAATTTCACCCAAGCAAGTGAAATCTCAAGCAGGGTTTAAATGTAGAGATGTTATATTGATGATTTCCACAATCTTATGAATCTCACAACATAACAATATGCAGATGCAAAGTATGCAAGTATAATTATGCAAATGATTTATGAAATGCAAATTATGAAATGCAGATGAAGTATACTAATGCAATTTCACAACCAGTTATAACTCCCTAATTATTCTACTGATTGGCTAAACTGAAAACAATAAAACAAATCTTTGTTCATTCATCATTTCCAATTCAACACAATGAAATAACATCAGATACAGTTGGACAGAAAATAAATGGTACTAGACTTGATTGCCTCTGCAATCAGCTTCACACCAGAATTTTGCCGACCTTTTTATTTACTTTTTCAACAATATATATAAAGATTACAATGTACAATCTCTCATGAGAATGTGAGATGTTTCAAATTCTAGAATTTGGAAAGACTGGAGACTAGCACTTTTGAAACTACAAAAAAAAGAGCCAAAAAGACTTTGTCTCTTCATCTAACTTGCCTCCAAGAATGTGAAATGAAAAGACTTCATCATCTTCCTTGGCCGTGATCAATCTTCATCCTTCTTAGATGCATAAGGAACATCTGGCATTACCTCTAACCACGACTTCATTTGATATTCAAAAGCATATATCCACTATTTTATTGCAGCAGTTATCCTTTAAAAATAACCAAAAACTCATTCCTTTCATAAGATCAAAATCATTGATTCCTACATTTTATGATTTAATCATGTTCAACATTCTTCATAATATGAGACAATAACACCACTTATCGAGTCCTCATTGTGGGAATTGCACCCTTCAAGTATGATTTCCGCAACAGCGAAGTAGCGGATTAACCATTCTCCACCCGTCAACTTTAAGCGCTTATGTTAAAGCACATGCCGAATACTTTTGAAATAATAATCTTTTAATTACTTTTCATTTGTGTGCTAGACATGTGGCGAGATCCCGCTTCACCGCAAAGGATCTTCCACACCATAGCGACAAAGCGGCACCCGTTGATGTAGTATCACAAACAAACTCTTTCCGGACCCACCAAGCTACGTGTCTTCATCCCGCCAAGCATCTTTGATGACTTATGTTGTCGCATGATTGCATGATATTATTTTAATTCATGCGATCATGTGACCGCCCTATGATTGGCTCACGTGGATCCAGCATGGCACAGTTACTTGACTTACATTGTCTTTTCATTATCTTTTCATTGACTTTTCACACCGCTCGGGCTTTCATCGTCGCATCTATGTTGTTGGTGTAAGTGGGTCCCAGCAGAGTGCATTCACTGGCCCGAGTTTCCATTGTCACATGATTGCATAGCAATATTTTAATCCATGTGATCATGCGACCGCTCTAAGATTGGTGCATCTACGCTATCAGAGTACGTGGGTCCCACTGCCATGTGGAAGTTCTCGCTATGTCGCATCGGTTATTTTTTGGTCCTCTCTCCGTCGCGGAATACCAACCATCGTCGGATTGAAACTTTGAATGTTTTGAACCGTCGATGCGATGTCATAACTCAGGGCCCGCTGAGAAACAGGGCCCACTAATCTGCCTTTTTTACTTTTCGCATGATCTCATAACTCATATTTGGTTTATGTGATCATGCGACAACCATAATTTTCTTCCTTGTCGCATCTGAAAGAGCAGAATAAGAACTAGAAAAACACTTATTCCAACTGCACATTCATTGCGGCACATCACACCTTGTAATTTTCTTTTCAACCCACTGTTGTAAGCATGTAATCATATTATATTGCCCATGTTATTATTTTTAAAAGATGTTTTATGCTCGTTGTTAAGCACTGTCTTTCAAACTTAATACAATTCGGTATTGAATAATCACTGGTTTTCTGATTATCATAGGCATTTCAGTGCTAAATCTCATTCAACATATGCTCGATAATGAGCAACATAACATGCATGATGACTATTTTATATTAGTTTGCAGGATGCACTATAATGATTTGACTTTTTTTATTACCACAGTCATCTATAAATAATGTTCTGATACTAGAAGTTCCGCTTTTCTAAATAACATGATTGGGTGATATGTGTTCACTGCAATTTTTAGGATGCCACCTCTACATTAGAGGGTATATTCTGAACCTCCAGTTTTGGCATCATATTCTGAACAAAACAATCACCTATCCCTAGCATAGAGCCTCTACATATTTGAAAGTTTATATTGCCATATGAAATGAACATCTCTGAATAACCCAAACTAGCTCTGTTAATGCATCATCCATATGTAGAATCTTCTCTAACTTTTATGAATGCCTGGTAATTATGATTCCCAATCATTCTTCTGCTTGAAAAAGATCATCAATAAGAACACATTATCCTTGCCGGGTTGGGTTCTATAACCTACCCAATACAAAGATGCTTTTAAATAACCCACCCAGCTTAGAGAAGGAAAGGCAATGACAGGGAAACCCGGCAAGAATAGCCTATCCTATGAAAGACTTAGACCTAGATTGAGACATGACCAGACCGGACTATGAGATCAAATTCTTCCACTTTGACAGCATGGGTACAGGATGAAAAGTGGGGCAACAAGCCTCAAACTATATCCATAAACTATGGTCCATTCTTCATATATAATTTCTACACAAACTTCTTTTAATATTTTTTTATGCAAATTTTATTGGCCAGTTAGGCAAAACATATATTCTTGAATTTATTTCTAGTTTACTAAAAATGCCCAACATTTTAAATTGAGGCATATAGGTTCATAACCTTGTGAGCCACATGAATCTGAACCATAGAAATTATTCCCTTGTAAACTGTCATTTTGAATTGTTGAATCATCAAACTTGTATAAACCTCCATGTGTAATACCCCAAAAATGGGCTATAAGTTCATTAATCTCCTACATCTTCAGTTCGAACGAAATCGACATCAAAGTCCTAATCTAAGGCACATCTAAACATCATCAAATCATAATTGATTATCGTAAATTCTACATCAGGGAATATTCTTAGTAATATTCCTAATCATCATAATTATCTTTAATTTTATAATTATTTGGCAATAAATCACATTTATCCTAAAATTTGATTAATTAAATATTTTGTATATTTAATTAATTGGATTTAATATCTTGCCACTTAATTGTTTGATTAAATTTAATTCTATCTATTATTAATTATATTATTTAATTTTGACAATAAATCAAAATTCCTATCTTTAATTGATTAAATTCTTATTTAATTAATTAAAGCATGTTGTCATTATTTAATAATATAATTTTTAATAAAAGTTTGATAAAATAGTTAATTAACCCATAAATTAATTATTTTATTTCAAAAAGCAGTTAAGTTCAGAATAAATCACTTTATTTATTTATTAAATCATAATTATCCATGTGCACATTCAAGGACCAGTTAAACTCAAATTTGAAAATCAATGCAAGTGGTTAGCTTTTTGAAACTCAACATTTTTTTGAGTTTTAAAGTTGATCTAAACTTCTAATTCGAGTTGAACTGTGCTTTTGCATGATTTTTGTGACTTAATTATCTGTTATTTAAAAATAACTCAAAAATCAACCTGAGTTATTTGAGTGATTTATGGCTTTTTTCCCATGCACCTCCAAAGCCCTGGATTTCTATAAAAACAAGGCTCATCTCTTCATAACTCATCTCTAAAATCTCTCAAATTTGCATCCAAGCATCTCATATTTTTGCACAATCACGTTGGAGAATTGGAATTGGGAGAATCAAAGCTTATTGCGAATCAAGGCTATTGTGAGATCAATTTGTTTTGTTTTTTTACATTCATTTAGATTCTTTTTTATATCATTGTTAGATCATTTTAGCATATCAATTTCCATATTAGCATAGATTCATATCAGTTTTTCATTATTATTGCATAGAAAATCAAAAAAATATAGATTAATTGCATTCAATTCATATCTAGATCAATTGCATTCAAATCCTTCATTTAGGTGTCGTCTAGGTCACTGATCTCGATAACAATCTAAGAACATTAATCTCGCACCTACTAGAAGGCAGTAAATCGCTTGGTTAAATTAGATTTCAATTTTGCATGATTTTGATTATAGCTAACCTCTAATGTTTTACTGAAGTATTGTGTCTACAGATCAGGTGCTATTTTCACACACACATTTCTAGCACCCACCGTGGGGCAACCCACCTTTGCATGCTGGTTTTGATTTTTTTTTGGGGAGCTAAAACCCTAAAGTTTCAAAGATTTTATTTTATCTCCCAAACGGATTGGATTTTTGGTCTGAAATTTTTTTGACAAGTTGGTGACATATCAAGGAAGCTACAGTAAACAATTTAGAATTTTTTGAGATGTTTTGAATTTTTAATAATTTTTTATTGAAATTCTGAAAAAAATTAATATCTGACACAAATCAGCATATTTTTTAGAAATTTTTATATTTTTGGAAAGCTCTTTAAATTCTACAAGGGGTCCATTCTTTGTGTTTTAAATTTGGACATGATATCATAGCTCAAATAGTCAATTTACAAAAACTAGTCTGTTTTAATAAAACGGGTCTCTAGGGCACAGATGAAGAGATTTTTCTAAAATTTTTGCATTTTTGGAAAGCTCTCTATTTTTTAGTAGGGGTCTCTATTCTAAAGATCTTGTTGACTAGGTCAAATGCAGCAAAAAAAATAAAGTTTTGTGATGGGTATGCACTTATTTTTTTTACATGGTTCAATGAATGATATGAGTTTTCATTTGGGTTAATTGCTCATTATTATTACTGATAATAATTGATTTCTAGAGCTAACCCTATGGTTTTCATAAGTTGAATATATTTTGCATATCTTGTTTGCTTGTTTGCTTGTTGGAGAGTTCGTCACTTGCTTGCATAGTAAAGCTCAACAAAAATTGCTAAAAATCAGGTAAAATCTACTAAGCGCATTACAAGGATCCCAGGTATTCTCCTTCATCTAATGACATTTCAATTTTGATTTAAAATAAATCTCTTATGTGTCAAGTGTGTGTGCATCTTTTCATGCTTTTGATCTATTTTTACACACTTGCATAATTGATACTAGGTTGTGACCCCTTAAGGATTCATTAAGTAGTCTTAGAATACTTGTGATTGATTTTGATTGCTATCTTGGGTTATTGGACTCGCTAATCCACCGGCCCCTCATTTCCGCCCCGTGGTTGCAATCTTAGCGCCATAAAGGGGAGGGGTCAACAGGACAGAAGCGTTAAGTGTTCCACTTGGCAACCCTTTTGTGCTTTTAGGAACTCACTTGTTTTCTAAGTTGGGGACTCATTTTCAGCTTGTGTGAGGTGTTAAGTGTTCCACCTTGTGGACTCATCTCATATTCGCTTTAAGCGTTAAGTGTTCCTCTTTCTACTTTTTGGGTACTTTTGGTAGATTTGCTTTCGGGAATATATCTGTGCTCACATAGTAATTAGGCCCTATGAACACTATTTGTGATTCTTGAGAGATTGGATTCCTAGAGAAATCTTTCTTGACGACAGAATCCTTGTAGGTAGGGAGGATACTTAGTGCGTCTTCTCTTATTGATCGATACATTCTCTCCCAGGAGAGGTTGATAGATCACGTGGGGTTGACATCATGAGCTTTGGTGAATCAAAATTGGTTAGTGCACCTTCTCTTATTGATTGATACATTCTCTCCCAGGAGAGGTTGATAGATCACGTGGAGTTGGCATCATAGACCTTGGTGAAGCAAAACTTTATCTTAGCATGTCGGATTAATCTGCTTACTTTGTTTGGGTTAAAAGTGAAAAGGTGTCAAAAACCTTGGATCTGGAGCCAAGTCCCCTTGTGGTATACTATTGTGAGTCATCTTTAGAGAGGGTTAACCATAGCGGACAATCCCTTCACAGGGCAAACTACGTTGACAAAACCTCAAGCGGTCATAGCCATTTTCGCCGTGGTAGTGACAGCCGCTATATAAATGTCCTTGTGGAAGAAATCTCCATGGGTATGGTTCATTATTGGGTTGTTAGATCTCCCTAGCAACTCCTGAAGATTAAGTTCTCGAACTGTGTCAAAACCCTGGTGCACCAGGATTGGAGTTCACCCCTTTGGATCATAAAAGTTGCAGAGTCAAACCATTACTAAAAACCCTAGCGAGGCCAAATTTTCATTTTATAGGGTATATGTGCATTATTGCAAAATATTTTTGGACCATACACAATTAGCGCTTTTGAGGATTAGAATGAATAAGTCACTTGATTGTTCATGCGCAAGGTTGCTTTTTCCCTTGTTCATTGTTTTCAGACATGCTTGAAATCACTTGCTTGCTATTTTGTGTGCTTGTTTATCTATCTAGTTACTGAAAATGAACAAATCTGTTACAATCTTCAAATCTAGACATTGAAATTTGCAAACAATCCGAATCTGAAAAATCAAAATTTTGCAAAAATTGACGTAAAATCCTTTCTGGAGTCAAAAATCATTTCAAGAAGTCAAAAGTCATACGAGTTTTTCCAAGTGTCATTTCATTACAACCCATCTTTCATATGACTAAGTACCTAGTGTCGTACGAGTTTCCATGCTAGCAAATTCTCAAAGTCAAAATCTTGCAACTATCGTATGAGATTTTCAACTGTCATTTCATTACATACCCACTATTGTACGAGCCTTGCAACTGTCGTACAAGTTTTTGCAATTGTCATTTCATTGCTACCCAACTGTCGTACAAGTTTTGCAACTATCATTTCATAGCATACCCACTGTCGTACGAGTCTGTAGAGTGTCGTTTGGAAAAATTTTGAAAGTTGTCAAAAAATTATCAAAATTGCCAGATATTTAGCTTTTTCAGCCTATTTCTAGAATCTATCGAACAAATCACTGTGTCAGGAATAGAGCAGTAGCTATTGAGAATCAGTACACATGTCTCAAAGAATCAGTACACAAGAGGAAGAAGCTCTAATCACCGCTATGATGAAGCAGCTGCAAGCTATGCAAATTGAACTTAACAAACTTGAGAAAGAAAAGGAACCTAAAGTGTTCTCCATGGAAGCTCTATGCCCTTTTCCATGTGATAAAGACTTGTACATGTCACCATGCCTCTGGACAAAATGTGAGCAATGTGACAATCCTTATGATACCTCTTCCACAGAGAGTGACACATCCAACTTCGGAGACTATGATGACTATGATGATAGACAATGTAATGATACCTATGAAACCTCTATTCCTAAGAGTCCTCCTCGTCATTCATTCCTGCTTACTACAAATGGGCCATCACATTGGATAGATCGTGATGGTGATCCATATGATTCTGATTTTGAAAAAGACTTTGATGTTTTTTGTGAACAATACCTTGATTATGATCCATCTACTACTGCTGAGGACTATAAAATGCATCGTGCTAGCTTGAAGCATCAATATTATAAGAATCCTTCTCCTAAAGACTCTCCTATTGAAAATAAAGATTATCTTCTCAAGAAAGATCATGTTAATGTTGGACCTTTGTCTTGTGATGGTTCCCTTCCATCCCCTACTTCCTCCAATACCCGTACATTTCCTAAAGCTTCTGAGTCTTTCAAATCTTTCACAGAACCTTCAACCGACACAAGCCCTGATACTTTTCATGCGGTTCCCTATAGTTATCCTCCAGGGCTACCTCTTAAAGAAACTCAAGCTAACCTTCACTTGGCTACAAATACTTTCAATAATGATAAATCTAAAGAGCCTAAGCCTTCATATGCTATAATGCCTACTTCAGCTAGTCCTTCACCATCTCTTCCAAAGTCTTCCATACAATCCCAACATGCTTCCTTGTCTTTAGAAGTGGCTCTATGTCAAGAGGACTCTAAAAATGATGAAGAAAAGAACATAAAGAAAGATCAAGATCAAGAACCCTCCATGTCATCCACTCCTTTTTCTGATGTCTCTTATCTGCCTCAGGGTTCTTTTGATCCTATAGACCCTTTCTTATGCATTCCACCATGTCTTAAGTCTTCTCCTAAGCAAGATCAAGCTACTACTTACACTATTGAGCTTATTGACAATCAAATAACCTTACTATGCTTGCACTTTCCAAAGATGATACTTCCATTAAGGTTGCTAAAAATGGTGTTGTTACTTCCAATGTTAAGCCTATTGAAAATCAAAAGAAAAATTATGTGCTTGTGCTATCCAAAGATCCTTGTCAAGATCAAAGTCTTCCATCTTCTTGTTCTACCACTCCATGTTCGCTTTCACTTTCTACTCTTCCTAAGTCTTTGCAAGCTTTGAACAATCATATCGAAGAAGGTGTTGATATTCAAGATGTCCATGATTCTATTGAAAATTCTAATGCTCACTCTAAAGATGCTGATATCCTTGGTTGTCATATAGATGTTGATGAACTTATTGATTATCCTTTTGCGTCTTCCACTTCCATCCTTGGACCTCTTCCACCACTACAAAGAGCTTCACGTTTGCCTTCCATCTTGGGTCCTTATGTCCCTTCACTTTCCCCTCCTAACATTCATAATTCGCCATCCATCTTGGGTCCTTACATCCCTCCATCTCCCATCTTTCCTCAAGATCAACATAGATGCATACCCTTGAATCCTTTTCATCCACCCACCCATTTAAACCACTCATATCCTCCTTCTTCTTTCACAAGTCCCAAGTCTTTTGGAAGTAACTTGAATGCTCAATACAAGAAAAAGAAGCAATACAAGAATCCATCAAAAAAAGAAAATCACCATGTCTCCTCTAATCGACATGGGGGCATAAAGTCAAAAGAGATATCTAAGAAAAAAACTACAAGACAAGTATGGGTTCCAAATCTATCATTCAAGATATTCTCTCTAGATCATCAAAAAGAAATGAAAAGCCTACAGCTATATGGATTCCAAAGTCTCTCTTGAAAGAGTCTGGTGTTGAGAAAAAAGTGAAGTTGACATTCAAGCTTCCGAAGACTTCTACTTCATCTTCTTCTAAAAACATTCTTCCATTCCATGTGCCTAAACCACAACCTCTGATATCCATTCACCATATTCCTTCACGTATTCCTTCATTCACATTTCCTCCACCCTCTCGCCACCCTTCAAGGTGTGTGTTGATGTTGATCTTTCCTTCCTTTCCATCTACCCTTTCACAATCTTTCCATTCATTATCCTTCTACCTTGTATCTTTTTTCCTCATTTTCCTATTCCTCCTATCTTCCAACCTCACTTGCTTTACATAAAACCTTATCCTCCATTTTTCTCTTCCATATCCCTTTCCCTATCAACATCTTTGAGCATATCATTTTGAATCCTTGGCATATCATGGTTTATCCTTTCAAGGAGCATTATCTAAAAAGCTTTCCTTCTTCCAAAAAAAAGAGAGAAATGAAAAAAAAAATTATTAAAAATGTGCCTTGGTGAAAACTTGGAAATAGGCACCTTGGTAGCAAAAGTAAAGAGAAATAAATTCATCTTATGGTGAAAACCACTCCCTTGTGGCACCTTGGATAAGTACCGTGATGAAAACTTGGCAATCAGGCATCATGCATAGTTCTTCTACATATTTCATCCATTCTATCTTCTCTCTTTGATCTTGACAATGTTAATCTATACACAAACATTTGGCTATGTTGTGAGCTATCTTACGATGATCTTGTTTTCATTCCCTTCCTTTTTAGCCTTCATATCCATCTTCCTCCATTCATTTTCGCCTATCGCTATCTTTTTCCCCTTTGGTCTTGATCTAAAAAAACAAAAAAAGAGTGAAACATGATGCTACGAAGCCTCTTGACATGTCTACTCCTTTGGATTACATCCTGTCCTTCTTTGGCATTACACTTTTGTGACTTATATCCTATGCTAGCCTTTCATTGCTTGTCCAAATGCGCTTTACATGAAAAAATTTTCCTAGCTTGAGTATTCTTGAGGAGTTTTCCCTTGAGGATTTCTTCCCTTCATTAGCTTTCATTCTCTTGTCTTCCATCTCTTCCACCAGCTTGCCAATCCCTCTTGTTCTCCAGCTTGCTAGACATTGGGACTGCACAATATAATCTTGCTTGGGAGTTTGCAATGGAAAAAGATGTTATCAAGTATACCAAGTATCAGAAATAGTATTAGAACAATTATCAAAATCATTATCAAAATCAGTATCAGAATTAGTATCAGAACCAGTATCAGAACAATTATCCGAATCAGTATCAGAATCAGTATCAGAACTAGTATCAGAACAAGTATCAAAATGAGTGTCAGAACAAGTATCAGAACATCTACTGGGGCTAGACCTTTTTCTTTAGTTTATGGGTCTGAAGCGGTACTACCTATTGAGGTTGAAATCCCATCACTAAGAATCAGAATGCATGGTCTAGTAACTGATGATGACTACAGAGTGTCTAGGTTGCAAGAATTGGAACTACTAGATGAGTGCAGACAAGCAGCATATGATCATCTCAAAGTATATCAGAAGAGAATGTCTAGAGGCTACAACAAGAAAGTCAGACACAGAGAATTTCAGGTTGGCGATCTAGTCTTGAGAGAAAATCCTAAAAATCAATCCCATCGAGAATGCAAGGGGAAGTTCGAACCCAACTGGCTGGGTCCCTTTGTAATCACTACTACTTTTGGCTCTGGTGCCTATCAACTCTCAATGACTGAAGGAGAACAGCTCTGAGAACCAATCAACATTCTCCATCTGAAGAAATTCTATGCTTAAGGCATTCAGTCTATGGTAAAATGTCCTGAAAAAATTATAAAAATCAGAAAAAGTCCTAAAAAATGAACATCTTAGTAAAAACCTAGCAATAGGCACCTTGATGATTCACAAAAAAATCAAAAAATATCAAAAATTTAAAAAAAAATTTAAAAAAATGAAAAATACAAAAAAATAAAAAAATAAAAAAAATGCCTTGGTGAAAACTTGGAAACAGACACCTTGGTAGCAAAAATAGAATCTCTGCCAAGATGGTGAAAACTTGGCAAACGGGTGCCACTTGTTTCAAAATGCTCCATCTATCAGTGCAATCTTGGTCTTTCCTAGCTTTCAGTCTTGCTTTAGTTTGTACATATCTCCCAGTTTGTTTTTGCATTTCCAATTTTCAATAAGTCGATCTGTACACCAATCAGCTCTAGCGTCTATATCCTATTAATGTTCAAACTTGGGGGCAATCAATGTTATATCCTATGGCCTCCAGTGTATCTTAGACATATCATATCCAGTCAGAGTCCTTTGAAGCTTCATGTGAGTCAGTCAGTCTATCTTGTCTCCAGAAAGGATTTTGCATCTACAACAATGCAATCAAACACAAACTGAAAACAATCTATGCTTTTTTTTACATCCTTTTATCTCCTTGTATGCTTAATGATTCACATTGAGATTTCTACATATTGTGTCCCTTCGAGCTCTTCGATGATGTCCTTTATAGGATTTAGAGAGTGATGACTGGGGGCATAATCTTTTCTTTGTCTTCTGCTTGTATGTGAAAATCTAACAACTTTGAAAATTCTGGATTGATATGGTGTCCGTCTGTAAGAGCCTCTATCTCGAATTGGATGGCCATGCGTACCTCGACCATTAATACCTAGACAATTCAAAGAATTTTGATCTAACTATTTCCTTTTTGAGTAAGTTCTTTCTGCTACTTTGGAACGCGATCTTGCCTAAGGATGTGAACGATAAAGGGTCACTACGGATAATTCACATTGGATTTAGAATGATCTCTTGACTATTTGATGTGTTTGCAATGCAAGGCGTATTCAGGTCATCATGATGTTCATGTTTTGATGCTTATACAAATTGCTATATCAAAATGGACATGATATTCAGGTCATCCTGGCGTTTATGCCTTGGTACTTATATCTAATCCGACATTCTAAAAACAAAATCAATATTCATATGTCCATGGTTGCGTAGCCAGTGGGTGTTGTATTGATTCTTACGCATACAAATCGATATTCATATGTCTATGGTTTCATAGCTAGTGGGCATTGTATTGATTTATCCGGTTACCTAAAAGTTCAATGATGATAACAAATCGACATATGATCAGTGACTAGGTCCTAGGTCTTAGGTTGCATTTCATTTTGCATGTCTCATTGCATTTTGCTTGTTGCATGATCTCACAATGACTAAATGAACTTCAATGCTTAAACAATTCTTCAATCACCTCTTCCAATCTAACAAGAGTTGAATCCCACATGAAGGTTCCTCCAACGAAATAGCAAGTAGAATCCTTTTTCGGGATCAAAATTAAAATCTGAGATCATTCATATTGTCTACTACTTGTACATTCGACCTTCAATCATCACAGGAATCTAGTATTCAACTTAACTGATTATCTAACATCAAACTATCAAAATTTCAACTTGGTCAACTATGGTCAACTCATAGTTTCACCTAGTCAAACTTGGTCATCTGGACCTCTAAACGATGTTGAATACGTTCTTAAACATGTATAACCACTTTTCCAATCAATTAACATGCTTCTAAACTCTCAACGCTGACTTTTCTTGTCAGATTTCAATTTTAATCCCGAAGGGGGCATGGTATTGCACATCATTCAAAGTCTGTAATCAAATTTGAAATCATATCTTTATTGATATCATATCTTTCCTCAGTAATCAAGATAAAAACCACGTCTAGTTACTGATTCATCAAAAAAGACCTCATCGCTCGGGGCAAATCTATCATCACTTGGGGCATATCAGATTCATCAAGATCCATATCAATTTGGTATCCTCCTAATCTTGTAAATTGTATCAGTTTTTGCAACCATCGGATCATAGTGTTCTTTCTTTGGTTCTTCGGCAACTGAAGGATTCGAATGTGATACCTGCTAGTTCTGCTAAGACAATCGAGTCTAGAACGGGTCACTCACTTCTTTGCAATCCTAAGGTTTGGAATTAGGTGTTTTGACACTTTTTCAATCATAGGTTCACTTGCTGTTATAGTGAACATTATCTTTGGTCACTCAGGACCCATTATCTTCATATCAAATCAATATCAATCAGCTTTTGTCTCATATCAATTATCAATTTTGAATCTATTTCATATCTCTATCAAACACAGACTTTCTTTGAACCACTGCGCTTCGCACAGTAATTCAAAGAGGGGCAAAATGTAATACCCCAAAAATGGGCTATAAGTTCATTAATCTCCTACATCTTCAATTCAAATGAAATCGATATGAAAGTCCTAATCTAAGGCACATCTAAACATCATCAAATCATAATTGATTATCTTAAATTCTACATCGGGGAATATTCTTAGTAATATTCCTAATCATCATAATTATCTTTAATTTTATAATTATTTGGCAATAAATCACATTTATCCTAAAATTTGATTAATTAAATATTTTGTATATTTAATTAATTGGATTTAATATCTTGCCACTTAATTATTTGATTAAATTTAATTCTATCTATTATTAATTGTATTATTTAATTTTGACAATAAATCAAAATTTCTATCTTTAATTGATTAAATTCTTATTTAATTAATTAAAGCATGTTGTCATTATTTAATAATATAATTTTCAATAAAAGTTTGATAAAATAGTTAATTAACCCATAAATTAATTATTTTATTTCAAAAAGCAGTTAAGTTGAGAATAAATCACTTTATTTATTTATTAAATCATAATTATCCATGTGCACATTCAAGGACCAGTTAAACTCAAATTTGAAAATCAATGCAAGTGGTTAGCTTTTTGAAACTCAACATCTTTTTGAGTTTTAAAGTTGATCTAAACTTCTAATTCGAGTTGAACTGTGCTTTTGCATGATTTTTGTGACTTAATTATCTGTTATTTAAAAATAACTCAAAAATCAACCTGAGTTATATGAGTGATTTATGGTTTTTTTCCCATGCACCTCCAAAGCCCTGGATTTCTATAAAAACAAGGCTCATCTCTTCATAACTCATCTCTAAAATCTCTCAAATTTGCATCCAAGCATCTCATATTTTTGCACAATCACGCTGGAGAATTGGAATTGGGAGAATCAAAGCTTATTGCGAATCAAGGCTATTGTGAGATCAATTTGTTTTTTTTTTTTACATTCATTTAGATTCTTTTTCATATCATTGTTAGATCATTTTAGCATATCAATTTCCATATTAGCATAGATTCATATCAGTTTTTCATTATTATTGCATAGAAAATATCAAAAAAATAGATTAATTGCATTCAATTTCATATCCATCTTTTGCATTCAAATCTTTCGTTTAGGTGTCATCTAGGTCACTAATCTTGATAACAATCTGAGAACATTAATCTTGCACCTACTAGAAGGCAGTAAATCACTTGGTTAGATAGTTTTCAATTTTGCACAATTTCGATTATAGCTAACCTCTAATGTTTTACTGAAGTGTTGTGTCTACAGATCAGGTACAATTTTCACACACACACCATGAACCCTCTTGAACTTGTCAAACCTGTCTAAACCTATCGTACCTTGTTGAAAAATATTAAAATAAAATGATCCTATGAGAACTTCATCAAACTTGCTTGATCCTACTGATTTAGTTTGAACCTCTGTGAATGTGATTGAACTAGTTTGAACTAGTTTTGAACCAGTATGAACCCTGTCGAAACTAATCATACTTGTTTGAATCATTTTGAACTTATTTGAACCAGTTCAAGGTTTTTCAAGGTTTGTGCTTCCACTTATCAATATTTAACATGCAAATTTGGAGAGAGAGTTTTTATTAAAGCACAGTTTGCAAGTGGGGAAAATCAGGTTTGAAAATTTTCATTCAGGGACCATTAGTGGGCCAACACCCTCTTATAAATTTTAGCATCAACTTTAAAAATGATAATTCACTTCCCTAATTCTTTATTTTATCAAAATTTTAAAATATTACAATGAATAGCTCAAACATGCTCCCTCAACTTAAAAAATAATCTGAAAATCACCTCAGAAGTATGTAGAAAAATTAATACCATTCCCGTTCTTAGTGCTTAGCTCTCTTAATAGGGAAACATTCTCTACAAATGACTTTCATGGAAAATCATTTGACTCGTGAAAATCAAAATAGTTGGAGTTTTGTAGTGGCTGTAAATTAGCTTTCTAGTTGTAAATACTGATAGATTTGAATCTATCTTCACATACTCATTAGGTTCTTCAGTAGAGTTGTTACATCTTTGTAGGGGACAAAAATTTGATCAACTGAAACTTCTTCATAGATCAATTTTTTTTCAAAAACCATCACTACAAGACCTCCTTATCCAACAATCTTAGATCATATAGATTCCTTCCTCAAACTTGTCTAGGTACATCACAAGAGCTCAAATATGCTTCATCTCTACTGTGAATCCTTTGGTTCTTTTTTAGTTCTTCTCAAATAATGCACACTAATGCAAACAAAGACCTTAGAGTCGCCACTCATAATTAGTGAGGTATTATGAAATAATCATGAGATATGGAAAAATCTAGACATAACTATTAGGAATAGTCCCAAGAGATAACTGAGAGGGGGCAGGGGTGAATCAGTTATCTACAAGATTCAATTCTTTATCCAATTAAGTACAAAAGAACATTAAGCACATACACAATAAGATAACACTTAACACAACACCACAATTTTTGTTACGAGGAAACCCAGATAGATAAAAACCCCGACTAGAATTAGCACCCACTATAAACAACACTAGAGTATAATGATCCTTGTTAGAAGATCTTACAACCCTGTTAGGAGTTGATCTTTACAATGCATGAAGTATAGTGACCTGGTCAAAGGTCGGACCCTGTTAGGAGTCTTTTAAAAATAACCTTGTTAGGGGTGAGGACTCACAGTCCAAGAGCTCACTGCTCAGATGGTGAAGGCTACAACCTTCTTCATAATAGATACACACTATATCTAGATCTTGGGTGGACTGCAAGTTAGACCTGTTGGTGCTAAAAAATGATGGTCCATTTTTGGCCAACTAACAGGCACACACTAGTGCCTCTACAATTATGGTTTAATCAAGCCAAGGCTAGTAGGCCCGAATTCACTTTGAACTATTTAATTCTCTGTGTCACACAATTGCATAAACAAAACAAGATTCCTACAAAGGTGGTGAATGATCCTTTGAGGAAAGAAACTAATCTCTTGAAAAATCTCTATTCTATAATACTCGACTAAAATGGATTATACTAAAGAATTTAAAGTAATGCTTTTGAAATAATGATTTAATGATCTATAAATTACAAATGAACTAATATAACAGTTTCCAATTAAAGATTAGATTAGTGCCTTCTAAGTACTTGGGTTATAGAGTCAAAACACTTCCAATCCTACATACGATCAGAGATAGTTTTAAGAGAACTTACTCCTATAAAGTAAGACCATCACTTCACAGGCTTCCACTTGACTTATAATTCAAATCAATCTACACAACTAATATTATCAAGTTTAACTCAAATTAAGAGACCGATAAGAACACTGGTAGGTTCACAAACCATACAATTGATACTCGAGTTGTATATATTAATATTGAATTACAATATTTAGGATATTTAACACAATGAAACATTCTATAAAATAGAATATTTGAAAGACTAATTAAAAATATATAACTTACAACCACAAATAAAAATAATTGGCACTGATCTTTATTGATGTTGAAAAATTGGTACATATGAGTTCATAGTTGCACTTGTTTAACAAATTCTATTCTATGAAAATCTATCTTGTATTGTCTTCCCTCTTTACATTTTACATTATGTATATATACATGTTTGAGTGGCTTTCACACCTCTTAAGGGTGAAAAGACACACCCTTATAACAAATTATTTTGAAAAAATAATAAACTAACTAAAAAATAACTACCTAACTTTCGGATTTGGGTCTGGTTGAAAAACCAAAACACCTCATGGAAAGCTAATATTTTTATTAGAAATAGGAAATTTGATTTCCTGAACTAGGTCTTTTTTATATTTTTAAAATTTGACCATCTTCAGCCTCTATCGGCATCATCTTTGCAGCAGGTCAAAATTCCAACATTTTTTGAAGGCTTTGATCACAGAATTCTGATTGTTCTTGTCATAGAGCTTCCTTCCTTAATCTCTCAACTTTTAATTGAAAAGAAATATCATTTTGTATCTCATTTCATGTACTCCATCATTAATTATTGGGCATAGAGTTTAAGAGGCCATTTTTTAGGGTTTTATCACTATATAGGACTCCAAATTTTGCCCAAAATTCAGAGATCCAACAAGACCTACTGTCTTGATCAGTTCCAATGAATAGCATACACTCTCTTTTTTGTCACATAGACCTTCTACTAATGGCTTAATACTTCTCACCTTCTTCTCTTCTCTTATCTTTCAACTATATGCCATACTTAGCGATCACAACTGGCCGGCTATAAGTATCCTTTTCTCCATAAGATATAATCAAGTTGGCCTATTAGAACCTTCTTGAAATCATAATAGAGAAACAATACAACTCTCCAAAAACATCTCCAATGGCTAAATCAAGCACACAACACAAAAGGGACCGCGCAACTCAATATGAGTAGACATGACACTTCACACTATCGACTCCACCAAATTAACTGAAAATTTCTTCTCATGCTAAAATATATTATGCGCTCTTAACCAAATATTCTTAACTCTTATCCAAACATGATACCAAGCATGCATATCATAATGATAAGCGCAATTTTTGAAACACTATAAATACTGTCATTTCCAATAAACAATCTCAAGAAACTATAACTGGCAAATGCAAACATCATAACTCAACTGTAACTACACAACTAACTCTTCTTCCATGAACATAGCTTCATATACATGTCTACAACACAAATATAAATGTGCAAGGCTCCATCATAACCATACTAAAAATTACATACAGAACTCTGTCTGTAACACTGTCAAGAACACTACTGATACAAACAACTGCACAATTGTTTATACACAGAATCAACCTTTGCACCTATGATATCATGTTGATAACATATGTAGGCAACATATGCTCAAAGCTCTCTTCATATAACTTCAACGCATGTTGCTTACCACATCAATGACAAACATACAGTCAACATTGTCTTGCTGGAAAATCTCCAACAATAACTTACATTGAAAGGTGAATTATAACAGATTCTCAGCCAATATTTATGATAATTGACTCACTTGACAAGGAGGTAGAACCTCTCATAAAAAAATCATGACTCCATAAGATCAAATGATCTTCAATAATTATCCTCAGTAGAGTCAGCATTTTTTTGGTTCCTGAAAGGGTTTACACTACAAAATAGAACTAAGTTGATCCTTCAATTTTCTATGGAGAAGACAACTCCAATTATCAAAAATTTCCAAGACTTGGACCAACTAACAAGGCTCTAAAAAACCCTTATGCACTTTGGGATCTACAAAACCTCAGAGGGTGATCCCTTGATGCCTTTATAAACCCTGCTTCGGACCTATAAATGACATTAAAATAAAGAAAATAATCTCACATAAACTCAATAGAATTAGGAAAATGTTGAAAATTGGTCGCATCTTCATTGATCCTCAACTAATATTGGAGCATGAG
Organism: Chamaecyparis obtusa; assembly: GCA_027943335.1. Classification (NCBI taxonomy): domain Eukaryota; kingdom Viridiplantae; phylum Streptophyta; class Pinopsida; order Cupressales; family Cupressaceae; genus Chamaecyparis; species Chamaecyparis obtusa. The sequence continues at coordinate 2,473,487 of BSBK01004467.1, forward strand.
ATGGTACTATAACAACAACAATGACGACGACTTAAAATTAAGATAATATGACATGATTTAACAATTTTATGGTAAGATCTAAATGAATGTGAACACCAAATTGATAGTAAAACCAATAAAAGTTATTATTAGTTCCTTACTCCATTGAGGATTTGAGTTAATAAGAAATAAAATGACATATGAAAGACTTTCTCTAATAGCATAAGATCTAAGAAATTACTACATTACAATACTTCTCAACAATAACTATAACCCACACTACTTATCAAAATCCCACTACAAGCTCTACAAATCTGTAACCCTATCCAAGCATTTAATTGACCCCTTAGATCAAAGCATAAACAACATATTACATACATCACAACAATGCACTGAATGAGACAAATCCTTGATTCATTTAATTTAAAACCTGAAAGAATTGTACACTGGAGAGAATTGAATCAAAATTGTCTTTCTATTAAACTCCTTTGATATCTCTGACATACAACAGTTCTACAAGTCATTCACTCAAAACCTACACAAAACTTGACACTGAATCCTCAATATTACTTAGTAAATGATCTTACAAAACTGTTCATATTCACCTAGACTCTTACTACTAGAACCATCAAGAATTTGGAATCCTCTGCAACGAAGAAGAAGTAGAAGATATAGAAGAAAGAAAGAAACTCTTGATTCATTCTAGTGATGACAGTTGTTCTTTCTTCAAAATTTGGCACTACTCACTCAAGCTTCCAATTGAAAATCTAATTTGCACTTCTTTGAACTACATTTTCCCACGTACCCTTGTTTGGTGGAAAATATCTTCTCTACTTACCTTTGACACCTAGCATATATTTCTTCAATAAAATAATCTATTCTTATCCCTTTTGTCTCATCTGAATTTGCCTCTGAAATCTCATGTCAAGACTATTTTCCTCTTTGAGTGAAATCACATGTGCACCTTTGCAAAAAGAACCCTCTTATTCTCTATCTTTACATTTGAGTTGCATACTTCATTTTTGTCCTTTTCGTGCCACTTAGATTTTACATGAATGCATCCCATGATTGATTTGCACATAATTATTACTTGCCAATTTACCCACATAATGCATCCTGTGAAACTATTCTCACACTTGGAAACAATTGTCAATACCTTGGTAAGAAAAAAATTATATTGATTGAGTAAATCATTATCTCATTGTAGATTCACATTCTATGAGAAATATTACACCTGGGGAAAGTATATACTTTCTAGTATTTGCTTTCAATGTAGTTTGTGAATAAAATTTCACCCAAGTAAAAGAAAATCATTCGTGACCCTTCATATATCATTGACAAAATAACCCCACTTCAAAATAAGGCTTCCAAGTGTCATATATCTGTATTTTACCCTTTTTAATAAAACATACCCTCTTCATATCAATATTTCACCTGGGCACCTCAAATTCCTTCAAAAATTGAAGGTGCCAACATAACTCCTTTGCAACATAGTCCTTGGATCTTTATCTACCTATTCCCCTTCCTTTAGTCCTACATATCATATATCACTCTCCTCCACTTGCATCCCTTACACACCATCCTTCCATCTAATATATCTTTATCCATAATGCTTCCATCCTTAATTGGACTACCTCTAGGGTGGGAAATTTCACCATTATTGACATAGTTATCATATCTTCATCCTCCAATCCTCTATCCTTTAATACCCCATATCCTATTACTATCCATCCAATTAATCTATCTTTCTCATGTTCACACCATCTCTCTATCCTTCCATCCTTTACCATGCCTTGGTTCTCCCTTATCATTAGTCCTAATCCATTTTATCCTTTACCACCTTCTTGTCCAATCCCATCCAATTTATATTTTCCTCTAATCCTATCATAGGGTAAGTGCACCAAGATGGTGAATTAAAAGGGGGGTATAAATGGCCACTTTTTTTTTCTAAAATCAGGGAAACCTGAAGTTCACATAGAGATTCGAGGGTCATGCACTCAAAACTAGGAGTTGTGTAAAGAATAAGAATTGTAGTAATCCAAATCTAGTTTCTAAATTGCTAAAGTTTTTTAAAAATGGATAAGATTAAGAGGGTCAAAGCTCTCGCGTACAAAAAAATGTTCTTGATTTTTTTAGAAAAACATAACATAGTTGTTTCTGTGCGCTTCACAAAATATATAGTTAGATTTAGTATTTTGAAAAATTCTTTGGTAGGATGATAGCTAAGAGTGAGATCTATAATTTGTGTGTTTTTTTGTAATTTTCTGTTTAGTATTTTATTTTTTATGATTTTTTGAAGTGACCACTGTTGGAAACAATTGTCTGAAGGAAATAGCTACTCAAATTATGTATTGTCTTTGATGTCACACAATGTCATAGTCCGCAGCAATCAGTTCCTACTGAGCTCAGCCGGTCTACCAAACAGGAAATTCAGCATTTACCGAGTTCAGTCGGTTATCAAAGGAAATTCAGCATTTACCGAGTCCACTCGGTTATCAAAGGAAATTCAGCATTTACCGAGTCCACTCGGTTATCAAAGGAAATTCAGCATTTACCGAGTCCACTCGGTTATCAAAGGAAATTTAGTGTTTACCGAGTTTAGTCGGTTATCGAAGGATTGTCGATGTTTACCGAGTTCCCTCAGTCTCTGAAAGATTGTAGAAAGTTATGGTCACCGAGCACTGTCGGCCCTTGAAGGATTTTTGCAAAAAGAGTTTGCTTAATTCAGCCGACTGTTATACTAAATAATGTCGATTTGACAAATCTAAAATTATATAAATATAAGGTCAAATATGAAAAATAAGAGGAGATATACAGCAAGAAGAATACAGAAGAAAAGACAGGAAAGGTGTGTGCGAATTTGTGAAGGATGTTCAGATATCCTTAAGGTGCAGCAGAGATTTATTTGATCAGGAAGGATCACACATATGCAGAACAGAGATCTGTAATCAGCAAGGCAATTGCATTATTATACAGGTCATTTTTCATTGTTACCTTCTTATCATTGTAACAGTGAATTCTAAATCTCTTAACCGAGTTGGTTTAACAACCATATTGTAAATCCTCTAACAAGGTGACAATTCTATTGAATTGTTTTCAAGACCTCTTACCAGGCCACTCCTAGCAGGGTGATTAAATCCTCTAACAAGGTCACACCTAACAGTGTGTTTTGTAACCTTTTATTGGGTTGGCTTCTAACCGGGCATCACTTCAGAAAAGTGAAAATCAGTATCTAGATACATTGGTGGTTTTTCCCATATTGGGTTTCCACATTAAATCTTGTGTCTCTTGTGTTCTTAATTGCTATCTTAATCATACACTAGTGCTGATGAATATCTAAAAGATAATTTTGCTAATACTTTCTACATCTTCAAAGTTACTGCAATCTATTTACCGAGTGCTAAAATAGATAACATTTTTAAGATACCCTAAGGGATCTGGAAAGAATTAATTGTGAAGTGATTTATGGTTGATTGATTCACCCCCCCCCCCCCTCTCAGTCACTTCATCCATATTCCATCAATTGGTATCAAAGCTTTTGGTGCTTGCAGGAAGGGTTTCAAGGACCTAAGCTAAAGATCAGGATGTCTTACAAGAGGGAAATTCCAAAGCTCAACAGAGATAACTTTTCAGCATGGCAAGGTCTCATGCGACTTCATCTAGCTTCCATTGGTGATTCAGGATGCAAATACATTGATGAAGAATACACAATTCCTAATCGCGCATTAACTGTTGAAGACATTGCAGATAAAAAGACTCATAACACCATGATGATAGACATTGCATCTGCTCTCAGCTATGAAGAATTTGATGATATTAAAGAATGCACTACTGCATATGAAATGTGGATGGCACTGAAGAAAATATATGGTGGTGATGCAAATGTGAAAAGAGCCAAAGCAGAAAGACTAAGAGGACAGTTTGACAAGATAAATATGAAGGAAGATGAAAACATTGCAAAATATGTTGAAAGAATCAAAGCAAGTGTAAGTGCAATTAGAGCTTCTGGAGGAACAATCTCAGATGAAACTGTTATAAGTAAGGTACTCAGAACATTACTCCCTATCTATGCAATAAGAGTATCAGCTATTCAAGAAAGAATATGTGAAACAAACCACAATATAACTTTGGATGCTTTAGTTGGGAGATTGATAGCCTTTGAATTAGACAACTATGACAACTATGTTCCTAGTTCCAAAAATATTGAATTAGCATTTGAGGCCAAGGTTTCACTAAAGAAGAACAAGAAAATTAAAGAAGTTCAGTCAGAAAGTGAAGAAGTATCAGAAGAAAGTTCTGATAGTGATCTTGAAATTGTAGAAGCATTACTTGCAAAGAAGTACTCTAGAGGGAAAGGTAAATATAAAGGTAAAACTCCTTTAATCTATTTTTCATGTGAAGAAATTGGACATATTGCAACTAGGTGCCCAAACAAGCAAGTCAAGGAAAAGAAGAGAAGTCACAAGTACTATGGCAAAAAGAATTTCAAATCATTCAAGGATAAAGGTAAGAAAACATGTTTTATGGCTAAAGATTCTGATGATAGTGAAGAAGAAATTGTCTTTATTGCTATAAAAGATGAATCTGATGATGATGAAGATAAGATGGCACTTATTTCTCATATAAGCAAAGATGATATATGGATAATAGACAGCGGATGTTCACACCACATGACTGGTGACAAGACAAAATTTGAATATCTAGAAGACTGTGATAGTGGTAATGTAAGATTTGGAAACAATGAACCTTGTTGTATAAAAGGAAAAGGAAGAATCTCATTAACCAAAGAACTCATATGTGATAATGCTTATTGGGTTGAAGGACTAAAACATAATCTTCTAAGTGTAGCACAACTAATCAACACTGGTTTCAAGGTTGAATTCATGAATGGTCAAGCAAGACTGCTGGATGAAAAAGGAAAACTCATTGGATCAGGCAAACAAACAAAAGGTAACTTATTTTATCTTGATCTCAGTGAATATTCATGCTTTATTGCTCAAATTGAAGAAAGTTGGCTATGGCACAAAAGGTTATGTCATGTGAATTTTGATAACATGATAAAAATAAGCAAATTCAAGAAGGTTAGAGGCATTCCTACTTTGAAGAAACCTGATACTGGTCTATGTAAGAATTGTCAGATTGGCAAAATGAGTAAAACTAGTTTCAAGAGTAAGAACTATCAATCTAAAGAAATTTTGGAAATTGTGCATACTGATTTATGTGGACCTATTGGAATACAAAGCTATACTAGAGATAAATTCTTTATTCTTTTCGTTGATGATTATTCTAGAATGATGAATGTCATGTATTTAAGAGAAAAATTAGAAGCATTTGAAAAGTTCAAATGGTACTTAGCAAGAGTGGAAAAGGAAACAGGGAAAAGATTGAAATGCTTAAGATCAGACAGAGGTGGTGAATTCATCTCCCATGATTTTAACAACTTTTGCATTGAAAGAGGAATCAAAAGACAGGTATCAGCTCCTAGAACTCCTGAGCAGAATGGAATAGCAGAAAGAAGAAACAGATCTATTATGGATTGTGCAAGGACTCTAATGATAGAAAAGAACATCGCTATAAAGTACTGGAAGGAAGCTATCAGCACTGCAGTTCATACCTTGAACCAAGTACAATTGAAGAAAGACACATTCAAAACTCCTTATGAATTATGGTATGGCTATAAACCCAATGTAAGTTACATGAAAATATTTGGTAACAAGTGTTATATCTTAAAAGAATCCAGAAGAAATAAATTTGATGTGAAAAGTGATGAAGGAATATTCCTAGGATATTCTAGCAAAAGCAAGGCATACAAATGTCTGAACTTATCTACTCACAAAGTCATAGAAAGTATACATGTAAAATTTGATGAGTTTGCAGAAAAGACTGAAGAAGAAAGCAAAAGGGAACCTGAGAACTACAGAAGATTCATTTACATTGAACCTGAAACATTGGTAGACACAACTATCAATAACGAAACTATATCTACCGAGCCGAGCACAGTTACCGAGTCACAAACCGAGTCACAGGAAGAAGTTCAAACCGAGTCACAGGAAGAAATTCAAACTGAGTCTCAGCCTGAAGTTACCAAGCAAATATCTACCGAGCCCGAGCAACCTGAAGAAGAGATCCTAGAAGATAACAGCATGAATCATTCAAAAGGCAAGGAACCTATACTAGCCAAATATGTCAGAAGACATCATACACCAGATCAAATTATTGGAAACAAATCAGATGGTACTATGACAAGAAGCAAGCTAAAAGGTACATGTCTGCTTACTGACTTTGAACCTAGAAATATCAAAGATGCATTGGAAAATGAAAGTTGGATTGAAGCAATAAATGAAGAATTAGAACAAATACAAAAGAACAAAACATGGACTCTTGTACCTAGACCTAAAGATTAGAATGTAATTGGAACAAAATGGGTATTCAGGAATAAGCTGAATGAAGATGGTCAAGTATCTAGAAACAAAGCTAGACTGGTATGTAAAGGTTATTCTCAAGAAGAAGGTATAGATTATGGAGAAACTTTTGCTCCTGTTGCAAGATTAGAAGGTGTAAGAACTCTACTTGCTTATGCAGCACACAAAGGATTTAAGGTATATCAGATGGATATAAAATCTGCATTTCTCAATGGAATTCTTGATGAAGAGGTCTACATTGAACAACCTGAAGGTTTTGTTGATCCAGATAAAAAGGACATGGTCTGCAGGTTACACAAAGCATTGCATGGTTTGAAACAAGCTCCTAGAGCATGGTATGAAAGACTCCATAACTATTTGATTCAGATTAATTTTAAAAGAGCCAATGATAACAGCAATCTATATATTAAAGAAGGACCGGATGACAAAATTGTATTGGCAAAAATATTTGTAGATGATACTATATTTACAGGGAATGAGGATCAGTGCAAAGAATTTTCAGAGCAAATGAACAAAGAATTTGAAATGTCTATGTTTGGTTTAGTAAAATTCTTTGTTGGTCTTCAAATTCAGCAAAGCAAGAATGGTATATACATTATTCAATCTAAATACATTAAGGAAATACTTAAGAAGTTTGGTATGGAAGATTCAAAACCAGTTGGTACACCCATGTGTACTGGACTAAAACTTACCAAAAATGATGATTCAAAAGAAGTTGATCAGACCCTATACCGATCTATGATTGGAAAATTGCAGTATGTAGTACATACAAGACCTGATATTGCCTTAGCAGTCGGTATAGTAGCTAGATTCTTAGCAAAACCTAAGGAAAATCATATGATGGCAATCAAAAGAATCTTAAGATACTTAAGAGGAACTGAAGAATATGGTTTGTGGTATAAATTTGGAGGCAATCTAGACTTAAAAGTGTTTACTGATGCTGATTGGGCAGGAAACATTGATGACAGAAAAAGCACAAGTGGTGGAGCATTTTTTCTTGGAAAAAGACTGGTATCCTGGACTAGTAAAAAGCAAAATTGCACATCTCAATCCACAGCTGAAGCAGAATATGTTGCTGCTGCAGTAAACTGTTCAAATATTATTTGGTTTAAACAGTTATTAGAAGGTATGAAGGTTGAAATCAAAGAACCAGTTGTTATATTTTGTGACAATACCAGTGCAATAAACATTTCGAAGAATCCAGTGATGCATTCCAAAACCAAGCACATTGCTATTAAATATCACTTTGTCAGAGAATTGGTGCAGGACAAGAAAATCAGATTAGAATATATTCATACAAAAGAACAGATTGCAGACATTTTTACCAAACCATTACCTAAGGATGTATTTGTGTATCTAAGAGGTAATTTAGGGGTCATTCCCCTATCCGAGGCTCACTAAATACAGTTTTAGTGATTCATCAACCAGAACATGATTGAAAATCAACCAGTTGATGCAGCATATTCAAGGAATCATTGCATATGAATCAGTACTTGAGGTACATTAATTTACACCGGTAATATGTGAATTGTCGTTGGCATGTGTTGTCAAAGAGGGAGTGTTTGCTATGTCTTTTCTATTACTTCAAGAAATTTTCAATAGTCAGAAGGAAGAATTTTTAGGATAAAGGAAGTTTGCTGACAGAGGGAGATTTGAATCTGAACCGAGCTAACTCTTTCAAATTTCTTATGCTATGACATATTGCGTTGCCATCAATGCCAAAGAGGGAGATTGTTGGAAACAATTGTCTGAAGGAAATTGCTACTCAAATTATGTATTGTCTTTGATGTCACACAATGTCATAGTCCGCAGCAATCAGTTCCTACCTAGCTCAGTCGGTCTGCCAGACAGGAAATTCAGCATTTAACGAGTTCAGTCGGTTATCAAAGGAAATTCAACATTTACCGAGTCCACTCGGTTATCAAAGGAAATTCAGCATTTACCGAGTCCACTCGGTTATCAAAGGAAATTCAGCATTTACCGAGTCCACTCAGTTATCAAAGGAAATTCAGTGTTTACCGAGTTCAGTCGGTTATCGAAGGATTGTTGATGTTTACCGAGTTCCCTCAGTCTCTGAAAGATTGTAGAAAGTTATGGTCACCGAGCACTGTCGGCCCTTGAAGGATTTTTGCAAAAAGAGTTTGCTTAATTCAGCCGACTGTTATACTAAATAATGTCGATTTGACAAATCTAAAATCATATAAATATAAGGTCAAATGTGAAAAATAAGAGGAGATATACAGCAAGAAGATTTACAGAAGAAAAGACAGGAAAGGTGTGTGCGAATTTGTGAAGGATGTTCAGATATCCTTAAGGTGCAGCAGAGATTTATTCGATCAGGAAGGATCACACATATGCAGAATAGAGATCTGTAATCAGCAAGGCAGTTGCATTATTATACAGGTCATTTTTCATTGTTACCTTCTTATCATTGTAACAGTGAATTCTAAATCTCTTAACCGAGTTGGTTTAACAACCATATTGTAAATCCTCTAACAAGGTGACAATTCCATTGAATTGTTTTCAAGACCTCTTACCAGGCCACTCCTAGCAGGGTGATTAAATCCTCTAACAAGGTCACACCTAACAGTGTGTTTTGTAACCTTTTACCGGGTTGGCTTCTAACCGGGCATCACTTCAGAAAAGTGAAAATCAGTATCTAGATACATTGGTGGTTTTTCCCATATTGGGTTTCCACGTTAAATCTTGTGTCTCTTGTGTTCTTAATTGCTATCTTAATCATACACCAGTTCTGATGAATATCTAAAAGATAATTTTGCTAATACTTTCTGCATCTTCAAAGTTACTGCAATCTATTTACCGAGTGCTAAAACAGATAACATTTTTAAGATATCCTAAGGGATCTGGAAAGAATTAATTGTGAAGTGATTTATGGTTGACTGATTCACCCCCCCCCCCTCTCAGTCACTTCATCCATATTCCATCAACCACATCTTGAAACTCTAATACTTATTTGTGCGTTGGGCATAACTTGTATCAAAATAATCCAAATTGCAATCTTTTTTTTTGAAGTGTATAGAATCTAGTGTAGAATAGTAATATTTAATTTTTTTTTTAATTTGGTCAAGTAGATTAAAAGTTATTAAAAATATGGTAGACATATGTTTGTGAGGACTGTGAAGACATTGGTAAAGAAAATTAAAAATTACTATGCTAATGTTGTCCAAAAATAGAAAAATATATAAGGTCAGAAAGCTTAGAAGATGTGTGAGATGATGGTAGTAATTTTAGAGATTCCTGCTTGATCATTTGTAAAGCTGATGATGACGAAGTCAAGAAATCATGTTGAAAGAAGGAAAAATGTGTAAATGGACAAAATTGGAGGGAAAATAGGCTTGCAAGCCTTAGGATCATACTCCAAACCTTTTACCAAGACATAACCCATACAAGTTATGGTGTACACAATAACCTGCTTGAGTTTTGAAAACCAAAAGTCACAATTTCAAGTTCTACATTACCCGTACAGGTTATGAAGACATAAAATAACATTTTTAGTTTTACATAACCTATATGGGTTATGAAGACATTAAAAAAATTACTTTTAAATGTGTAAAACAATAAAAATTTGTATAGATTTACATATGATATGTTAATATGTAGGTATATATATGTATATATATACATATATACACACACACACACACACACACATATATATATATATATATATATATATATATACATACATACATATATGTATACATACATACATATATGTATACATACATACATATATGTATACATACATACATATATATATATATACATATATATATATATATATATACATATATATATATATATATACATATATATATATATATATATATATATATATATATATATATATATATATATATATATATATACATATATGTATACATACATATATATATATATATATATATATATACATATATATATATATATATATATATGTATGTATATATATTTGTATACATATACATGACTCTTCTTATTCTCTCTCTCTCTCTCTCTCTCTCTCTCTCCTTATCCTCTATCTCTCTAGTTTTATATAACCTGTACAGGTTATGAGAAATTGTGAACGTTGTCATAAGTTTACATAACCCATATGGGTTATGGGAAATTTTGAACATTTTCATTACTTTAAATAACTCATACAGGTTATGAGGAAATATTTATATTTGAGTTCCAATGGTCTAAAAGCCAGCAGTGCAAGTTGTTTGAAGGCCCCACTGCTATTGCACATGCTTTTCTGGGACAATAATAGTCGGGTTTTGTTTATTTTATTGTCAATGTTTCTTTGAAATGATTGATGTGAGAAAGTGAATCCTTGCTTGGGATTTGATGTGAGAAGTTGCATCTCACATGATTATTGATTGATATCCTTATGATCAGGGTATGGGCTTAGGAATGATATAACACCCCTCTGCATCAATAACCTTCAAACCTTATTTAATGCTCTAAAAGTTATTTGGTTTAGTTTTCAATCCTTTTATATTGACTAATTACATTTTGTCATTGTTTTATCAATAACAGTTTAAGAAAATCTTGATGTAAAAACATCATTCCATGAATGTGCTTACTGATTCTCATGGAATGATGTGTCTTTGACATGTATAATAGAGTTCTAACATGATACATTGCAGAAGAGTTGATTTGACAAGGTGATCACTGGATTTGTGAAGTGAACTTTGAAGGATTTGCTTGATTGAGAGCATCAGATACACATGAATACAATGTAGCACATAAAGCATGAATTCACTTAAATGATAAATTACACATGTCAATACACGTAGCACATAAAGTGTACAAATTTTTTCTTAATTCATGAAGCATACATGTAGCACATAGATTATGAAGAATACACATGAATTCACTTAAGTCATGCACGTAGCCCATACACATGAATTTAGGTTATGAAGAATGCACTTGAATACACATGAATATACTTAAGGCATAAATCCTACACATGAGTACATACACACAAGTATATCTACATACTAACAATGAACAAATGAACACACAATTAACAAATTGGATCGAATATCAACTTTCATATACATCAAAATGAACAATAATTATGTACATATCAAAAAATGGCATACATGCCAAATCAATAATAGAGTTACAAAAATGTGGCATCGACTATGTCAAGGTCGATATATACAATAAAAATGTCAAATATATACAAAATTTGGTCTTTCAATAACCACAACTAGATCTGTATACCTCTATCAACATCTATGACTATGTTGGATCATCAAAATTGAGCCTCTTCAAAGCAGTCGGTGGCTCACTAGGTGTCTACGAGTGAACCCACAATAGTGGGTTACACTTTTTTGGCTAAACAGACACTGAACTCTACATTTTGAAAAACACTTTCAGATTTAGATGCATATTGTCGTTAAACTGTTTGAAATCCGAAGATGAATTAAAGTAGAGTCTTTTGGGATTTTTTGTCTACATTCTTGATACATTTTTATTTTTATTTTTGAATTTATTTGAATGTTTTTTCTTTCTCCCACAAAAACTGGTATGTTGTTGAAAATGTCATTTTCAAAGAGTTACATTGTTTTCATAGAGCATAACTTTTTTTCTAAAATAGATATCAATGTGATTCTTTTTAATTTAGTTTTTTAACATCCATACAGAGGGCATGAAATTGCATTGATGACATTATCATGATTATTGCATATTTTATTAATGTTTGAAGTTAACTACATGTTAATTTTGACATACCTTGACTACATAGCTTATAATTTGTCATGTATTTTGTAAGGAAACTCAGGTGCAAAAACAGCTTCCTACACTAATCTCTAAAGGAAAGTATTGTGCAAATTCTTTTAAAACCTTACAATTTTAGATTCGTTAACTACTTTAACAATGATATTGCAGCCATATACCATGCATACAAAAAATAGAGAATGACACAATGATTTACCCTGGGGAAAACCTTTCGGTAAAAACCCCAGCACTCCAAAACCTGCATAGTGTATTAATCAAAACTATTACAGTTTACAATACACTTGCAATGCAAGTTCTTTCAGAAGATTTCCAACTCTTGAAGACAAATCGCGGCAGCATAAAATGTTCCAACAATACACTTGCTTCTTCTATCTTCGCAACTCTAAAAAATGCTTATATCATGCGCTTCCCTTTTTAGGGCAACTTCCAAAGATAGCTGTATTAGGGTTTTACCATTCTCTGAGAAAATAGGAACCCAAAAAAAATTTTCGGGGCGATGCCCCAAACCCCACGATTGGGGAAGAGTGTACAGTACTCAACTTTATCAGTTGCCACATGTCTTCACCCGTCATTGAATCTTCCAGACATAACTCTTACATGTCATAGGAATCCGTCATAACCATTTCAGCCATGATCTTCTTACACACAATTCAAGATGCCAAAACATCAAGTGGAGTGACACATCAACATGCCAACTAGACATGTACACTCACACTTAATTACATTATTTGTAACAAATACATTTTACAAAACAAATAATAAGAATAGGAATTATCCAAGGTTGAGACACCTTATTCCTAACATATTTGTCCAATTTCATTTTTTGTTTTTTTATAGAAAGATAACTTCAATATCTAGGGCATAGATTTTTTTTAGAATTTTTTTTCTCTCATTTATTATTTTTCCATAATTGTCAAACATAGAGGCAGAAATACGGTAAAATATCTATGTTTAGTAAAAACTAAAAATACAAAGTCATAATAAATTAATATATATTAGATCATTATAATCATCAGAAATATTTTTCTCAGTGGTACCTTACTACATAGATAGGTTTGTCAAATGGGTTCATTTGATCTGCCAAAAGATAAAGTCGAAGTGATTTTTTGTCAGCATTTTAATAGGTGCGAAGGAGACTCCATTGTACGTATGAATGAGGAGTATAGATGTTATATCAATATTTTTTTTATCTAAGAGGATTTGAGCTAACCATTTATAATTAATTCTTTCAAATAGAACCTTTCAAGGCTTAAATCATCATATTTTATTAAAAATGTGTTATTTCAGCAACAATCAGCATGTCTAAAAAAGTGTAACCCACTATTGTGGGGTCACCCCTGCACAAGAACAATTCAAATGCTAAATCAGATATCTTTTCTCAAAATAACTAAATATTGGATTGTAATTTGTTGGCAGTTGAATTGTTGGTTACCTAATCTCTTTCTTCTACAATTGGGTCATTCTCTAAAGCTGACGGTCTCCATCTTGCATGAGTTGGACTCCTAACAAAATGTAAAGGTAAAGGATCCATGGGAGGTTGTGAAGAGGGTTGTAATAGGTAAAATAAAATCAATACAAGTTAATAACATATATGTCAGGAAACACTAAGAAAATTATAAAATTGCATCTACTCATATCTAAACGCATATGTTTAACATGTATATAGAAAAAATGCATACCAAAACCTCAGATGGATCTCTTGTACTCTTAGGAGGCATCGCCACTGATGAGGCAGCTATGACCAATTCTTGTATGAATAATCATAACATATGTCATATTCATAGAGGAAGGATTTCTAAGCTATTTAGAATGATCAAGAATGAAATTGAAAGTAAATATAAAAATGCTACCTCTTCTCTCTCCTGAACATCAGTGACATCAGGTGCATTCATTAATTCTATAAAACCTAACTATTTCTATATATAGAATAAATAAGTCAGTGCATTCATCAATATAGACTACAAGTACATGTTTAATCACATATAATACATTTCAACAAATAAACTTATATTCTATTGAATTACCTTTTGTCATTTGGGTGTCCTCGAGGATTTCTTTCTCTTTCTCAATGTCCTCAAGTTAGGTGAGGTACCCTAGCAAAAAAAATAACATAAGATAAACAAATATAATATTGCATGGGTTCAATTAAAATTGTAAACAAGAGACATGCAAAATATTATACTGTAAAGCTTTCAAAACCAAAGTCAATGGCATAAAGGGTGATATCATCAAGTTTGGAAATCTGAGCAGCCGACAAGCCCTATAAAATACCAAATAAATATGCAGATATTAACAAAATATATTTTGAAACATACATATTATTCTATTTTAAGGACTATTTTAAAAGAATTACCCCAGTTATCAAAGCTACACATGTACTTGTATGTCTACTCCAATGAACACTCTGTGGTGTACTTGTATCACCTGCTACACCCTGCAATGCATATTATTCATATATCAATTTAAATTATTCTCTAAATAAAAATCATTTACTTTTATAAGATTTAGGTGATTAATTATTAACATGTTAAAACACAAATAAACAAACTTGAATCTACTCTCTAGAAAATACCATTGTCATCAAGTCATCTGTGAGGGTTGCATCCTCAACAATGAATGCATGGCATCTACCCTCATAATGTGTACACACATGAGATGTCGAACCATCCTCATTCATGTCAGTATCTACCCCAACACATATACCCTGACAATTGGGGCACATATGCTCAATGGGTTGGGCTGATCCAAATGGTTTGTCTGATGACAATGGAGGTGGCGCAAGTGCTAATGCAAATGGTGCATCTGACGATGATGGAGGTGGCACAGGTGTTGATCCACCCTCTACTTCGACAAACTGTGTGCCATGCTCAATGATGACATCAATCAATGATGTGACTTCATCAAGGGTCTGTAAATCTATGGACTCCTTCACAATTATTGGGACCGCAATATGAACAATAGGTTTTTTTAGCTAGAGGCCTCCTATATTGTGGTTGTACCACCCTACAGGCCCCAAGTTTATCCTACGTAGAGCCTCTCCCTCTACCCTGGAACTGTCGAATGTCAAAGTAATTTGGATTCTCGTTGAGGATAAACTCACAATATAGCTTTCTCAAGAAATATAGAGGCATCTCCCAATTATTACAGGGTGCTTGGTCAAAGACCATATACCACCTATCCCAAAAATATGCTTTCATCCTATTGTGAACACATCAATGTATATGAAACTGAGTCATATTTATTTCTAGGGTGTTACTAGTACTAGGATCAGTAAAAAGAGAACATATATCAATTTTAAGAATAAACTTCTTTTTCACTTCATCATATGACAAGCCATCCACATAAAATGCTTGACATCTATCCCTCCACGAACCCCATTTGGTAACCTCAACCTATTGATCAATATAGAAATTTGGGCACTATTATGTGTAAGGCATTTTATGAGATCATCTTGTGTGGCATCTACATGATCTAATGGAGGACGTAGAGGGTTTACAGGTGGCAGTGGCTGTGGAGGAGGATTTTTTGGTTGTGGTGGAGGATTTTGTGGTTGTGGTTGTTGCTCATGTTCAATGTTTTCTTATGTTGCTTGTGCTTGAGGTTTTTGTTTTCTTTTTCATTTTGGGGAGTATTTGTAGAATCTAACATCAAAATTTAAAAAAAAACATAAATCAATTAAAAAACCCCACTTCAAACAAAATACAAACAAAAACATTCAAAACACTAAAATCTTACCTTTCTAACAAGGTGCCATTTTTGCAAATTGATGAAAAATGCAAATAGAACCAAAACACACTCGTTTTATGAAGAAAAATGGCTTCCTCAATTGATTGTTCCTTTATTTATGGTGTTGGAAATGGTCTAAAGCCGTAGGTTTTGAGGAATATAATGTTCCTCAAAACCCGTATGCATTTTGAGGTTCTATTGTCATTTTTTAATATTTTTGGCTAGGCTTGGTAAAACCAAGCCTAGCATGATTTTGAATTTTGTATAACCCACATGGGTTATGAAATTTTTTTTTTTTTTTGGATGTGGCCACTACACTATCCACCATCTTGGTGCACTTACCCTATATCCAATCAAATTATCCTCCTCCCATCCTATCTAATCTATTTATCCTCCTTTCATCATATCTAGTCCATCTTATCCTCCAATTCTAACCTATCTAATCCATTTATCCTCCTCCCGTATTATCCAATCATTTATTCTACTTTCATCCGTATAATCCAAAAATCTCAAACCCAGTCCAATCAAATGCAATCAATACTAATCCATGTAATCCAATCTTGCAATCCAACACATAATCCTTAATCAAGTCATCATCTTGATCCAAATCAATTGATAATCCATTAATCAACTTTTACTCAAATTATCATCATGGGATGTATCCTTTCCAATCCTTTGGATGTACATCATTCTGTTACAAGTAGTGGTTGTTCTTGCACCAAAAGATCGACCTGTTAATGCCCGATACAACCATTAGACTTATGAAAGACACATGAGGCAGTTAAGCTATGTCACAAATTCCAAGGGGAGCGTTGACCATTTTTCCAACAATCTCCCCCTCAGCGCTACCCGAGGGGATTCGAACCTATGACCAAGCTCTGATACCACTTGTTACAAGTAGTGGTTGTCGTTGCACCAAAAGATCGACATATTAATGCCCGATACAACCATTAGACTTATAGAAGACACAAGAGGCGATTAATCCATGTCACAAATCCTAAGGGGAGTGTTGACCATTTTGCCAACACATTCTTATCATTAACTTTTCCATCCTCACCAATCAATTAATCATCAATCAATCAATTAATTTTTAGCCTGACTAGGGGCAAAATTTTGGTTTGTGGTTGGTTTAATGTACACATACTTGCTTGTTGCTTGATGTGTTAGCATTATTTTCATTTATCACAGTCTTTGCATCCTATTCCCTTAAAGGCGTCATGGTCTTCCATATCATGGTGTCATAAGGCATATGTTTGCACTTGACCTTTTTGATCACATACTTGGGACATTGTCATCTTGGTTTCTCATACCTTGGTACATAACATGAAGTACAATATCAAATCTATGTTTCTCATACCACCATAGCATGACTTTCCTCTATTCTTCCTTCATCATCCCTATCTTTTTCCTTTTCATCTTCG
Source organism: Chamaecyparis obtusa (assembly GCA_027943335.1). Classification (NCBI taxonomy): domain Eukaryota; kingdom Viridiplantae; phylum Streptophyta; class Pinopsida; order Cupressales; family Cupressaceae; genus Chamaecyparis; species Chamaecyparis obtusa. The sequence continues at coordinate 2,490,786 of BSBK01004467.1, forward strand.
ATTCCATACTCCTATCCATATTGAGAGAACATTTGTATTCTTGGAACCCACATGTCCTCTCGAGGGGGCATACCACTACCTCCTTGTCATCCTTCCTCATCCTACCAACGATTGGGGCATCATGCTACTAGTCTTATCCCTTGTTATCCACTATGTTTTATTCTTCTTTGATTTTCTTATGGTAACACAAGAACTTATTTTTTAATCAACTCATTATTTAAGTAGTTGAGTATACACCACAATGACTAATTATGGAGAATTTTAATATTTTAAGGGGGTCTCAAGAGTATATATATTTTATCATACTTTTTAAGCTATAGGGGGGACATAGGGCACTCAAATATTTAAAGAAATAAAGAATGATGTTGTATCTAATTTTAGCCTACTATTTTGTTTGTTATATGATGTCTCTTGTAAATAATTTTAGTCATAAAAGATCACATCAAATCCTTAATTAGGTCAATTATTTACTAATCAAAATTTGATAATATAAAATAAATCATGTCAAATGTTAAATTAAGTTTATAAAGTTTGAGGATCTAAGACACAAACATTAATATTCAATTACATCATTGGAATTTAAAGCATCTAATAAGGTAGATAAGCTAATAATCACACAAAGGCTAGGCCTAACAAAACATATGAAGTGTAATAGTTTTACTCTTATTACTACTCCAAATTAAAATGTGTTGTTATTGATTTCATCCTTGAATGATGGAATGCGTAATTACACTTAACAATGAGCAATGATTCTTTGATGATTCAAATGATTGCATTAAATACCTTAATTACTTACACGTAACATCAAAATGAACCAAAAGTATGTTTCATTAGCTCAAGGTAGAAGAGTGTATGACACATGTATATGAGTAAGTTTGAATTTTGAATTTTGAATTTTAAATTATAAAGTGACAAGTTTGTGACAACAAAGTTGCTTTTATGATTCTCGTATCATTATGGACTTATCTGGATACAAATAATTAATCAAATCCATGTAGTAATTGACTACTTAGAGATATGCATATTCATAAGTGTGATAAAGAAGCATATTAGACAAATGTATAGGAGTGCATGAAAATAGGTATGATAAGACTGAATATGAGTAAACATTTGTGCACTAAGTGTACCAAAAGTTATAACTAACTTTACACACCCACATATCCTAAACAATACATCAAATTTCAATGATATTTTTTTGTTGTCTCCATTGTGGCAGTAACAACACATATTGTGGGATCTATTATATGCACACAAGTAAAAAAGTGGTCATTTCAAAGTGTTGCTTGATACCTACTTAAAAGTGCCCTAATAACCGTGAAATACAACCACCTCAAAAATTACCAATGCTAATGCCCAAATGACACAATAGTCATTAAAAATATCAATACTTATGCACAAATGTCCAAATAGTTGTTAAAAAATACTCACTACTAGGAGTACAAGTAGGTAGTTATAGGTACATAATAGATTTATTAATGGGATTTTAGTTATCATATTTTTGGTTTCTAAAGTTAGTAATGAAGGGTTGGGTAAGCAAGGAGTGAGCATAGTTGGAACATGATGGGTAACTTATGTACTTCCCTTGTAAGAACCAACAAAGTAGCACAACTCTCATTAAATGTACAAATTTTAACTATAGAACTACAAGTGTGACTATTAGTATATGTGAATTTATTAATAGATTTTTAATTATATTTTTCATTTCTTAAAAATTAACAATTAATTTTTTTTATGAAAATACAAAATGACCATAAATAGTAACTAAACCTTTTTCCTTACTCAAGTTACCTAACCTTAGATGTAAGTGCTAAGCGAATGGGTGATCATTAGAATATAAATGATAAGACCTCCTTTTCCCCTATACATCTTATCTAACCTTTCCATGTAAGTGTTAACAAAGAGCTAGTCATAGAATTAGTGATCTAAACTCTCCTGAAAATTAAACCCAAATAAATCTCTGACCTAACCCTTAGTGACCGTGGACCCCGATAAACCTCCTCGTACTACTGAGGCGCAACTGCAGTTGACCGAAAAAAGTTAACGCAAGCTTCTTCAATAAAGGGCGAACACATTCAAGAAAGGCTGTTAAAAAAGAAAAATAAAAAAAAGGCTGTTAAGCATGCAAACTGGTTTGACGTAAATACCTAGAATTAGGTAAAGTTTTAATATCAATCTACCCTGTCTCATTCGTAAATAATATATAAGGGTCCCTCTTGTTTGTAGCGTATAGTTTTATATTCTTCATCTTGTTTTATCCAGGCGAAGCATCGTGCAGGGGATAGAAAGTCATTTGCAGAGGGAAACAGTAAAAAGAGGGAGAAGTCCAATAAATTTTGAGCCGGAGGAGGAGGTATACAATCCTTTTCAGAGAGAGGAGCTGGGACATTTATTCAGGCATACGTGGCTGTGGATCCTTTGCTGGAGGACGTACGTGCTTTATAGCTTGACAGAGCACATCAAATTCTGAGGGGGCTGTGCTCTGGTGTCTGATAAATTTGCAATGGGTAAGGATTTGCTTAAGCCGCTGCAGATTTATCTCTCAAAGCTCAGAGGAAGCAAAGTGTACCAAGAACGCTGCAATGAAGTGAAAACTTCCTGGATATTTTCTTGTAAACACCCCCGGACGGAGTCCTTAAGATTCCCTACAGGTGGAGAAAGCGCTCAATCTGGACAGGATGTTTATTCGTGCTATAATTCTCTCTATGTTGTTTCAGAGGAGGGCTCGCGAGGTCTAGTCCCGGTGTTTGAGAAGGAAGAAGAAGATTGTGAGGACGGAGTTGCTGGTAAAGATTTTATGGCTAAAAGGGCTTTGTGTATTGCAGAGGATTCAGATACTCAGGGTTTGTCTTCTAAATGTAGCAGCGATTCTAGCAATTTTTTCTCAGATTCAAGCAGGTCTAGCGATTTGCCGCCAGGTTTGGCCAGCGGATTGACGTCGGAGCGCTTCTTTTTCTCCCCCGGGAGCTCAAATTCTATTTTAGAAGAGGCGAAATGCAAATCTTTTCGGACAGACGGAGAGGAAAGTGTAAATACAAGGGAGAAGATCGATCTGTTGGCGGCTGGTAGTTCGGACAGGTGGGATTTAGTGAAAAGCAGTCCGTCTTGCCATGATTTTAGCGGAGTTGTGGACGCCTGCGACATATTTAAGAGCGAAAGCGTTGCAGTGTTCATGAATTCTCCAAACCCTTACCGAGACTTCCGGATCTCTATGCAGGAAATGGTGGAGGCGCACAATTTCACAGATTGGGAGTCGTTGCAGGAGATGTTAATCTGTTATCTCAGTCTCAATCATAAAAGAACGCATTCGTTCATTCTTGGCGCCTTTGCGGATCTGGTCGCCAGTATCGTCAATACAACAAGCCAGGTCCAATCTCAAGTTCCATTGTTAGAGTGCGCCGAGTGATCTACACGGTTGAGGAAAGATAATTTATTCTTGATCACCGGAACTGTTCTGCAGGAGCATTCTGCTGCTCGAGTGCCTCTGTATATATTCCTATTTTGTTCATTTCCGAAACAGGCATGTCCCCTGCGGACATGCTGTTGCGCAATCTGTAAAATTTTAAAAGATTCACAACCATTTCAGTTGTGGCTTGTATGCATTTTTCTGATGATCTAACAACAATAGAAGATTACTGAAACATTATGTGATTACATGTGTGAAATAGCATGATTTTTCTTCACAGTAATGCTATTGCGCAATCTGTATAATCAAAGAGAGGAAATTTCTACAATCCATAATAATCATCATCATCAGTAAGAACGTCTGGATTTGATTGTATAATTTCAAAAGAAACTCAACCATTTCACTTTGGTTTGTCTGCATTTTTTTAATTAGGTAACAAAAATAGAAAATTCAAGAAACTTTTTGTGATTACATGTGTGCGTGTGAGCATGAATTTTTCTGTAAAATTTTAGCCATTTCTTTCTGATTATCTAACAACAATCCATAAAATCAGTAAGAACTTCTGGAATTGATTACACAATCAAATTCAAAAGCTCTTACTGATAATCTGTATAATTTCAAAAGAACTCAACCATTTCACTTTTGGCTTGTCTGAATTTTTTTAATCATCTAACGACAATAGAAAATTCCAGAAACTTTATGTGATTACATGTGCGTGTGAACATGAATTTTTTCTGAAAAATTTTAGCCATTTCTTTCTGATTATCTAACAACAATAGAAAATTTCGAAAACTTTATGTGATTCCATGTGTGTACGAGCATGATTTTTTTCTGTAAAATTTCAGCCATTTCTTTTTGACTTGTAAGTATTTTTCTGCTCTACCTAACAGCAGTAGAAAATTCCAGAAACTTTATGTGATTACAGTATGGTAGGCAGACATCTGTGTAAGAGCACGATTTTTTTCACAGTAATCTGTTTCATGTTCAGCTATCAATCGCACGGTACATGTCTGTGTACGGGGGCTTTCCATTCCATTATAAATGAAATTTACAGTTTGTGTTTCCCTTTGCAGCAACGACCATTTTCCTTCCTGGTTACCTACTAAGCCATTTCCTACCGTTAAAAGGCATTCAATTTATTGTTTTATAATTTTGGCTGGTATACCGTGATCTGAAATTCTGAGAGCATTGAAGGAAGACCAGTTTTCGGTGGGCAGAGTCTTAGCCGAGTAATAAATTTAGCGCTACTTTTGATGTCCCTTTATCATTAATTGTCTGGAACTGTGGACCTCTCCATGTTCTGTATTCAGTACATCGTTACCCGCTAATTCGGCGTGCCCGCTAAATTTGGCACCATCTGCGTTAGGTTATATCATACTTGTCTGGAAAGCTGGGCCAAAAATGGTCGCGTTTTGATTTCCGTATACCATACAATCCCCCCAATATTAAAATCTGTTGAATGTTGGGTACACACAAATTTTGGATGAACGTATGGAAGCCAATCTTGAATGGCTCGGCCCCAAGCACGCGTTGTATGTGTGCGTTGTTCTATGCAGGTGTCGGCGTGGAAATAGACATAACTTGAACGCCTCCTTTTTCGTGTGGAATCAGACCCGTGACTGTAAGTGATTTATTTACTTACATTTATGAAACGCTCAAGTAATAATAATTCCTTCAACTATTGCAGGTTTTAAGGAAAATTGTCCTGTGCATGAGCTGTTGCAAATTGCAATCAACTGTGACTTGCGTGCATGGCGATCAAAGTGAGGAGGTACATGATAATTCTAATCCATATTTGCAATCATACCTGCATGCAATTTGGCGTATTTCAAAAGAACGTATTTTCTAGAAGTTGCACATGCCTTGGACTTGGGAGTTTTCTTGAACTAAATCAGTTACATTTGTAGTTGTAATAATACTTCATCTTTACTTGACAACGGGTTAGGCGTGCTCCAAAGTTTTCGGCATAGCTAACATTTAGGCTATGTAAGAGTTGTTCAATGCTTTTATAATTAAAAGGACGTTACCATTTAGAAAAAATAAAGTTAACCCAATCATATTGGATATCTCAGATTGTAGTTGGGAAACTAACTACACTGAGGTCAGGGTAGTTCAAAGGTGTAATATAATTGAACCTAACGTTGGACCTTAATTAGAAATCGTCATTTTTGTTCTAGATAAATATACCTAACATATTGAATAAGATTATTAAATTGGTGTATAATATATTAAATTAAAAAAAAAAGTTAAATATAAAGCTGGATTGAATGTTGTAATTTAATTAGTTGAGTATAATTGATGAAAGAGATGGATATGTTTTTGGTACATTATAGATCAATACTTTACTTTTTTGGAGGTGCAATGAATAAGGAATCAAGATATTGTTTTTATTTATTTAGGTTTGTGCTCTTGTTTTGGGTAGCAAAAATGATCCTCCAACAATAAAAATCTACAAATTGAAGAATAATTGAAAATAAGAAGATTAGGAATGGTTTATTATTTTAAATTGCAACTATCAATTTTGATTTATGTTTGGTTGTTATATTGATGCCATAAACTTTAGTTTGATAATAGAATTGTGGTGCTTAAAGATAGACATAGATGGATAAATGTGTAGTTTAGGTTTCCTAGCCTAGCTTAATTCTAGAATCATGGAAATTACCTCTATTACTATATAACTATAAAACCTCTTTTCTTGTGTGTCTAGATATAGGTTGAAGCATCTTGTAGGGATTGTTAGTGCGTGTTTGGATATAGGTGGAAGCACCTTTGGAGATTGTAGGCGTGCGGGTATAGGTAGAATCACTTTGTGGAGATTACTAGTATGTGGAGGGAAGTAGTATTTCAAAGGAACATCTAAGATGTTCTTGTTTTGGGTAGCAAAAATGATCTTCCAACAACAAAACTTGAAAAAAATTAAAGAATGATTGAAAATATTAAGATTTGGAATGAATCTCATTTGAAATTGCAATTGTCAATTTTATTTTTTGTTTGGTTGTTACATTATGATTGATGCCACAAACTTTAGTTTTGCAAGAATGGTTATATATATATATATATATATATATATATATATATTATATATATATATAGTTCCTAGCTCTATAGACATGAAAATGTTCTCTACTCCTTTAGATATATAGGTGGAAGAATCTTGTGGAGATTGCCATGTGTGGATATAGATGGAAGCACCTTGGGGAGACTAGTTTTTAGAGGAAGTACTACTTTCTTGACAACTAGTTAGCTCCCTTTGTTGATGTGTGATGTTGGAAGATATGGTGATCAAATGACAAAGTGTCTAATAACAAAATATTATAGTATAGTACATGTTGATACATGTTGTAACAAACTTGTTATGAATAAAGTGGTTTCAATAATCCAAACATGATGATTGTATCAACAATCCAAACTTAAGATTGTATTTAAATAGAAAATTCTAGATCTTTCATTTGAAATTTTATAAGATTCTAGATGTTCAATTTGAAATCTTATAATGTATAATTTGACAATTTCTAGTCATTTATTTTCAGAAAATTTAACATATAAAAATAAAAAATATTGACAAAAAACATAATATTTATTTAATCCATAATAAGAAAACATAAAATCATTTCTAAATTTAACCTTGTAATAATTTTTAGACATTGCCATTTTCAATCACTACACTCCACTAATCAAATAAAAAATATTAAAAATAAATAAATTACTAAACCAAAAAAAAAACTTTTAATAAAGTCATCACAAACATTAAAAATTCTCTACCCAAACAAAAAGCTTGTCTAATCAAACAAAAAGCTTGTCTAATCAAGCTCTAAAATACATGGAAAAAAGACAAACAAAAAATAATAAAAATATCAAATTGTAAATTCAATGAAGAACAACGTTGAATTTGAGTCGGGGAAATTAAGCGCATAGACCATTTTTTTCCAATCGTAAGTCCGAAAAGATCGATCCCGCACAAGTCCGAAAAGGTCGATCCTAATCTTCAATAATAAAAAATTAAGCACAAAAATCTAAGGTTAGATAGATGCATTCACCAACCCAAAGGGTAAAACCCACATTTTATAGATGTGGCGAGCCATTGTAGCCAAGTCAGAGAGGCAGTTAAATGATCTAACATAAATAAATACCAGAATACAAGTATTCAATAGCACCGGCAATTTCCCATCCTGTTTCAGCGTGTTTTGTTTTGCATCATCTATGGACAATAATGTATGATAAAATAATTAAAATGACTAATTAGTTATTCGTCCTCTTTTAAATTAATAAAGATGCTTAGGACTTATGAGATTATGTCCATGTTCTTGCCCCTTCCATACATTTTAATTTATTTATATGCAAACTGATGATGTCTACAATAATGTCAACACTATCGTATTTAACCTTTCCTGACACCTCATTCATCAATATTGACTTGTATAAAATAGTGTTAAACTCTCCATATGTCTTTTGTTCCTTCTATAAGACAATGTATTTGTATTGTTGTATATTTTCTTCTATTAAAATAGATGCAATCAAGTAATAATTAATTCAGATAAATTGGAATGAATTAAATATTGAAGAAGTGACGTGACATATGTTAGACGTTAAGTTGTCAATGTTGATTAGAACTTAAGAATTCTTAAATGAAGATCTTAGATTTTGTAGAATGATTAGTTGTTTCTTTAGATCAATTTTAAAAATGCATAAGTAATCTTTACGAGTACAAGCTTGAATTCATGCATAGGCTTGATTTGAAATTTATGGATTTGATGTGTTAAAATATAGAGTATTGAGATCTAATTGTTTTGTTTCAATTTTTTCCATGTTAATCTTTGAATGCGTATATTGACATCTCATGGTTACAAAAAATTTGGGAGACTTATTAGATCTTGAGGGTCAAGTTCCTTTTGGTTAGATATCTAGCAAACTAACTTTGTGGCTTAATGAAAAATATGATAGATGTAGGATGATATGTTTTGATAATAATATGAAAACTTCTCTAAAACATGTTATATCAACAAAACTATATCGCGCTTGTTGATAAATCTTAGATTATTTCAAATGAATGAGGGGGATGCTTTTAACTACAATAAGTAAGCCCACAAATCAATGAAATATGCACTAGATTGGCTCACATGATTAGTGAAGTAATTAGTAAGACAATAATTTAAAAAATAGAATTTTAAAAGTTTGAGGTCAAATTTGCGATTATAGAAGTGACTTTGGTCATGTTTGATTCCATGAATGTGATGAAGGATGATGTCAAAAAGTAATATTAGGAATCAAAATCCAGCTTTTGGGATAAATAATAAATATGATCAAGATATTTTACTTGTCATGGGCCAAATTTATGCAAGGATATGCCATTTGTAGGCTAATTATTACATGTGAGAAACTTGAACCAAAGCAGAGTAAAAATATGGTGAAAGGGACATAAGTATGAAATTTTCACCATTAAAATTTACCCACTTTGATGACACATATCAACAGAAAAGTACTTAACATAGATTTTTTTTTTAAAACTAAAAAGATACTAACTTGGATATCCATTAACCATATACATTTTCAATTCATCTTTCAATGATTGCTCCATTTAAACTTACAAAATGTCATAAAAAATAAAATAAAATCAATGATAAGTGTCTATCGCATATTTTTATCTAAACGTTAAGTACACCTTGCTCAGGTACTACCTTTAAAAATATGAAAAAGTAAAAAATGATAAGGATGATACATCCTAGATACTTGATATGGAAAGTGATCAGTTTTTTTTTATTGCACCATGTAGAAAATAATATGACTTGTTAAAGGACTTATATCACATGGAATATTTGACGATCTATAAGTCTCTATTTTTGCACCGTGGAAAAAGGGTTGACATTTCAATTTTGATGGTGACAAATGCTAAACAACGTGATAATATAAAAAAAATAAAAGATCGACATGATGTTTAGAGGTGTACCCTCATTTTATTAGTTCCTGCCTACGACAGGTAAACTACTGCATCCGTTCGATGCAAAATTAATATTACTTCCACCAATCAGATTTTTGAATTTTGAAGACTCTTGTTATTATCCAAAGTCTGATAATTTTATCATATTTAAGATATTTAAAATATGCCATTTATTTAGATTTCTATTGGCTGAGACAAAAAAAAGCAAGGAGAAAAATAATATTTTGAAACATTAATTAACAAGAAATTAAAAGGTCAAATAATTCTCGGCCATATATCTTTTAATGTCAGTTTAATGAATCGTCTACAGCTGTCATACAGGTGTCATCCTCTTTATTGTGTTTATTTAATGAATCATTTTGAATCATTAAAGAGTCATAAATTGGTATAGGTCTTCCTCTTTATTAGTTCCTGCTTACAGTAGGATACTTATGCTTTCGTTCAATGCCAAACTTTTAATTTGACTAAGTCAGCCGACCAATAAGAACAAAGTATTTAATTTTCTTAAACTAAAACACTATAGTTTATTATTAATATTTATTTTTCATAATTCAGAAATATTTTAAACATTATAACAATAAAAAATATTAAAGCATCATCTCGAAAGTTCCGGAAGCTTTCTTTGGAAGTTCTGGAAGCTTCATTTGCAAATAGAACAGACTTAAGCTTTGAGACTTTGAAAGATAAGTTTGGAAGCTTCCTTTCTCTGCAAAATCAAGCGTTGTAGTTCTGTGCTTGCACTTCATCTGGAAGATGATTTGTTGAAGAGATTATGACAATTTCAAATTGACTTCGCACTGTTATGATGATACATTTTGATTCCATTAACAGCTGTGGTGAATTTTGGACACTGGAAATTGAAATGATAAATTTGCATCTTGAATTGGTAAGGTTTTGTGGATTGTTTTATGTGCAGAATATGTTGATGCGGATGGCATTTGATGTAATATGCGAGCTTAGCTTTGGAACTGAGATTGGTTGTTTAGATTCTTCTCTTCCGGATGTCCCCTTTGGTTGTTTTGATGCAGAATTACTAAAATGAGTAGTGAAAATTGTTTTGCAGGAAGAACACCCGACTGCATATGGTGCCTCTGCTTCTGCTGCCTTTTTCAGAGTATTGATTTCTGCCAACTCTTTCCACAGTTTTTCATTTTCCTTTCTTAATACTTCTTAGTTTTTCTTCCATACTTTTCCCTCTATTTTGTTCTGTGTCGACTTGTCCCTGAAAATTTTAATGACATTAATTATTTTATAATATTTTTATTAAATGCAATGAAAGAACTATTATATTATATCTGAAAGGTTAATACCTTGCTTTCCGATTCTGAAACCAGACTTGAAATTGTTTAGGGCTAATATTTAACTGCCTGGCCAGAGCTAAGCACTATTAATTGATGCATCAATAAGAAGTGTCCACTGTGGTAGGACATCTCAAAAATTTTTACCCAATTGAAGCCAAAACAAGTCATGTTTGTGTCAAAACAAGCCAATATCATCTCCAAAAAGTGCAAACTTATCGTAATCCAAGAAAGGAAATAGTTCATTTTTTGTGCCAGTAAGATACAAACACAAGACCGACCACTTTTGCAGACTACATCACCAATGGTAATCGAGACAGAACCAAGACGACTTAATCTTAAATATCTGCTATTTTTTTTTCTCTGAGACAAGGAACACTCCATTGCTTTTAAATTGAAGATTTAACCTTCAATAATCTATATTGTTAAAAAGAAAGATCGGGTTAAATTACGTGGAGAAATAGTTAAGAACGCTTGCTATGGCTATGGTGGAGTACCTGAGAAGTCGCTACTGCACTGATCCCAATATAAGCCAATTTTATCTTAAATAACACATGAAATGCTTCATTTACTCGCAACCAAAACACTTTTCACACAACTAGCAGCTGCTGCAGCCCCGCCACCAATATTTACCGACTGAGAACCAAAATAAGCTGAAACTGCAACTTTCTCCTAAACCAAGGCATCTTGTAAAAAATAGCCATTGTTGTAGATGACTTCACAGATTTCAGATCTGCAATGTCACAACTAGACCATATCAGTACTGAACAAACCATTACCATTACCCATTGTAATCAAAAGTGAATTGTAAAATTTATTAAAAGCATTTTTGTCTTTTTTATTATATTCCTAAAAAGTTCTAAATGATATAAAGTGTTAATTTTTATTTGTCGCCCTAAAATCAACATTCCCCCTAATTTGTTCCCCCAAATCATCTTCCATATTTTTTAAGGAACCGGGCATTTTGTTCTTCTAAAGTTTTCTTTATAGCATTGTACACTGAAACATAAACACAACTCTCTAATAGCTAATGGGCACTCAAAACATCATTGCCATTTCCTTGTCCCTGATCTTTCCTGTGAATGGATGATCCTAAGCTTACAATGAGTAGTGAAATCCTGAAGTTCTGTGGAAGATATTCATTTCATGCCTTTTTACAATTCATGCAAAGGAAAGGGATGAACCTCAGACCACCGTCGACCTATGGAGAGAGCATGATAGAGGGAAAAGAATATGGACTTGCAGAAAACCAACACCAACTTGTAAATCCCTTTATCTCATGATACCAAATCCGCCATAGTTATGAAATTACATTCTGCGAGAGCTCTCGTACGATATAAAGGATGTTAATTAAAGAAGCTCTTATTTCATAACACCTCCAAAAGAGACAAAGAAAATTAGAAATAGACAATTGTCTTTTGCACGATCAGCATGTCATTTCGTGAGTGTTGAGTCATTCCACATGTAGGATATGGGGGTGGACATATATCACTTTGAGAACTGAGATGTAAGGAGATCACAGGTGCAATAAGTTTCTCATTGCAAGTTAATACAAATGACAATGCAATCATAAATGTTTGAGGACACAATAAAGTAAGAAATAATGAGGTGGATATGGACATAGAATGTTTGTTTCGAATTCCACCCAAAGCTTAGACAAGTGTCATCCATCATATTTAGGTAATGTGATTCCTACCAATCATCCTGCTATCTGCTTATGCAAATAAATGTGCTTAGACACGTCCTTGGTCCTTGGTATGGCATTTTAAGCTTTATTGTAATCTATTCACTCTATAATAAACACTAGCTTAAAATTTAAAAAATCTCATAGCACACAGTGATTCTTTTCAATTCATAGTCTATAGCATTTTCCCTATATGCTTACATAATTTACAATAAATTGAAAAGATTATAACTTGTGTTCAACATATTGTTCATATATTCAGTTTACATTATTTTTCCATGGTGCCAAATTATGTCTTCCTATTTTTAAATGACCACTGTGACATAATTTGTCCACTTTACCTTAAATACATTCTTACTTCACTGTAACTTTATAAACACTACACAATAGGCAGGAACTTTGGCGCTTGCGCCTATTGTTTAGTTTGTCCTCTTGTATACCCATACCCTTGTTTTTAGTTTAACATTTATTTTGTCCTTTATTTATTAGTCCAGCCTATTTATAGGCTGAGACTTATGTTTTCAAGTGATTTTCTTGCTATTAGTTTGCCTAAAAAATAGTGCCTTGCAAAATATTAAACATGATTTCTAATGTTCAAGTGCTTTACTTTTTATTCTGATTTTTTTGAAAAGTATCTTTTTTTTCTTATTGGCTGCTCTATTTTTGGTGGGGGTTTAATTATTTTTTCATTCTCAAAATTAACAAAAATTGTCTAATCAATAAAAAGTAAGAGAAAGAAATATCTATTTATTAATACAAGTACTAAGAATATTACTATTCTTTATATTAATTCTACTTTTTATACATGATTCTTTACATTTAGATTAATACTTTTTTATACATGATTCATTTACATTTAATCTAATAATAAATCAATTTTATCTAAAGATTTATTATCTTATTAAAAAATTATATATAAACTTTGTTTTATTATTAATTTTATTAATTTTTAATTATTATTTTATTGATACAAATTATTGTTTATTCTATTTTTTATTTTTATTTAAAATTATTTCTAATTATTTATGTTATTTAAGTTTGAATTATTTATCTTGCACCCACTTGTCTTTATCACATTTATTATCTATCACTTATTTTAATTATTTAAAAATAATTTAATAAGCTAATGATATACTTAGATTATATTATTTATTATTAATATTATATATTTCAAATTATTGTTATTTTTAACATTTACATTTTTATATTTTGACTATTTTTTTTCTAGATTTTTTAATCTAATATAGATCTAAAAATTACTACGACAAACAAAAGTCATTAATAGTTCAATTTACAATTATTAAAACAAAAAAGTTCCTAAAATTAAAACATATTATAAAAATTAAATAATATCTTTTTTCTACTATAAACAACAACCATGTTCTCCATTTTGTGCCTTCTATTTTTTATACTACATCAAACAAATATGTTACTGAGTTACACTCTCTTAAGTCTAATTTAGTGCTCTCTTTTCAAAAAAATTAATGTGTTATTCCAACCTACTATGTTATATACACACCTTATTTCAGCATTGATAAATGCTACATTTCCAAATGGTTTTAAATTTGCATTCTGATTTATGACTGAATTCTAAGTTAATTAATAATATAATTTTATACTAATTCTAAATCAAATTATAATAAGTTATGTGCATTGTAAACAATAAGTATCAAAGATTTGTATTGAAAGACTTAGTAATTAGTGGAAAGTAATATTTTAACCTTTATTTCAAACTAGCCACATAATTTAGCAACATTTTGTCTGATTACACAAGCTATTTTATTGTAGGTGTTAAGTTGTCAATATGCCTCTTATCAAGTAACTCTATCTTACAACTGGTCAATTTGTCTTTTAATTTTTTTCTTAATCATGATTTTCTTTCCTATTAGGCTGGACTCATGTTGTAACACAGCTCTTGTTTATTTTGGTTTGGCCTACTTTGATGAAAATGTTATTGGGTGAAAGTTTGAAATTTAATTTATATAAAGAAAACAACAAACATTAATCTAACTTTTTTATTTGAATTGTTAGAAACTAAAATATTTGTTTTGAATGATAGTGAATAAAATGTATATTTTTTAGAGTGTATTTTATGTTTGTATTTTTTAAAAATATATAAAAAAATTATTTGAATATAGTTTATTGTAAAATTGACATTAAATTTTATTTGATAAAATTAAAGTAAACGAGGTTAAACAAATCTTCACTTTTTTATAGTATTTTTTTCATCATATTTATAACTTGCAACTCTAGTGTATGGATTTTTTTCATTTGATAAATATATACTTTAAATAAATCTTGAAATTCTTGTATATTGAAATCATAATTATTTTTAATAAACTTTGAATTATTGTCTTAAGTAGTTAATTGAGATAGGGAAAATATATTATCTTGACATAAAAATTGTTCATCAAGTGCATCACATTTTTGATAAAAATTTAATTTAGTATTTTTTGAGAGCACAATTTATCTTATATTTTAATCTAATCACCCCTACTTTTAGTAAAAGAAAATTTAAAAATATATAAAAGTAAAATTAAAATATTTTTATAGTTTAAAAAATAAATTTATAAATTTACAAAATTGTAGGTTTTAGATTTTTTAAATCTTATTTATATGAGTAGGAGTGTGAGAAAATGTTTTTTTAAATAAATTGGCAATAAAGTGATGCTACCTAGATATATCTTTGGACATTTCTAGATGGGAAAGTTATGGCTCAAATTTAATTCAATTAGAATGAAGATAATGATAAATATATTTTTGATCGAAATTGACTTTTAGTGAAAAATACGTAAAGTTAGTTGCATCATTAAATTAATCTAAAGCAGCTCACAAATTTAAACATCCACCCTAACATTAATTAGGTAGCACTTGCAAAACTATTACAACAGTGCAATCATTGTAAATCATGTACACTATATCTACCATATCTCTAGACAATTAGAAAAATACATCAAATGATAAAAAAATGTCAAGTATGATTTCACCATCTCACATAAAAATATAAGATATAAACATTTTATTTATGTAGTTGTACCCTACATAGATATCTTCAACTATAAATGTGATCTATTATTCATAAGATAAAAGAGTGAGTTGCAAAATGTGCAATCCTTATGAAAATTGTGTCACCTATTAATATAGAGAATTTCACAAAGTTTAGTTAACACCAAGAAAAGTACTTAGACAAAAAGAGAAATGATGTGAACTTAGTATGATGAGTTCTTACTCCAGAGTTTAGAATAAAAAAATATTATGCTTCAAATAATGTGCATATAGAAACCATTTTAGAGCTCAAATAGTCTTCAAATTTATAGACAATGTCTTTCACCTTGTTTTAAGAAAAAAGACTAAGAGTTTCAAAGAGATCATTCATGATTATCAAAAAGGACGTGAATGAGGGAGAATTAGCATGTTTATATATGTATGTCAACAACTAGAATTTTCTCATGAATGGTTCCTAAGTCCACTATTGTCCTCTAGAGCTAATGCAAGCTTGTACTAATTGTAATATTTGATGGAAAAGTCATTGAAGAATAAGAATAAAATATAATCTACTTACTATAATGTAAAGCATATAATAAAAATATCTTTAATAAATTTAACTTGGTGTGAAAATGATCTAAATGGAAAACTATCTAGAAAATGAACTAGTTAGATAAAGTACCACATTCATACTAATCTACCTTAAGTGCAATTTAGAGATTCAAATGCTTGTAAAGATGTAAAGATGAGTCCCAATTATAGGCTTGATAAGGTCCTTATATCTGGAGATGGTCCTATCAACTTAAAATGAGGGAGAAAACCTAATAGAAAAAAAACCCCTATGAGTGGGATGGATCAAGAAGGGCTGAATGACCCCTCTAAAAATATACTCTACACCCCTAAAAGAGACCAAAGATGAACATACTTTTAAGTAATCCCACAATAATGATTCTCATTTGTTTGTCAAATCAGGACAATGAAATCAACATTTTTTACCAACTCTTCACTTTTAGACATCTATAGTAGCTAAACTGGATTAAGAATCCAGAGATGATGCAAAACAATGCTTTGTGATATTTTTTATGTAGATTATAAATACATGTAATTTTTTAATATAGAAATATATTTTGAATCTTTGTACGTAAGTCTCAATAACTTAGTTTTCCAATATGATATTTTAAAAAGTGACATTTATGTCAAAATGCATATATATTTTTTATAGTACTTGAATAAAATTATAAATTTTAAAATATAGATTTGTGACATCAATATCTAGTGCATGGACATTTTTTACGTAATTTTTTATTGCATATATTTTTTAATTATTTTTATGTTAGATCAATTATGATTTGGATATAAGTGTATGTTATGCACATATTTTCTTGTATGCATTTAAAATTCTTCTTCTTTTGGTTGAAATCATGACATCAATACATAAGGAAAATATATTTTTAGAAAAATAAAATTCTCCATTTTTCTATTTTTCCACATGTAAAATAAATACCTTAATGTTTGGTGAAAAACCTACATTCAAGAGAAAGAAAAAAATAAATAGAATAATCATATTAAACATATTCAAAATTATTCTTTTTGGAAAGATAATAATAAGTTCAAATTAAATTTTAAATGAATTTATTTGATCCCCCAAAAGGTAAAGAAAGAGAGGTTTTATATCAACATTTTGATAGGTGCAAATGAGACTCTATTGCATGTATGATCTAAGATTACAAGGGTTCCATCTTAGGGGGAATAATTTAACCTTCTTCAATTAAAATTATTTAAATGGAAACCTCCCAAAGCTTAACTCATTATATTTATAAAAAAAATATGTGATTTCAGGCAAAAAACAAGATGTCTTCAAAGTGGGATACAAATTTGTGGGAACCCTTTCTCTTAGTAAAGGGTTTGATGAAGATGTTTGCAATCTAATTTACTATAGGACAATATGCAAATCAATGACCTATTCTTGAATGATATCCCTAAGAAAATTCATGTGGATCTTGATGTGTTTGGTCTATTGATGATGGAATAAATTCTTTAAGATATAGATGACACTCTAGTTGTCATAATAAATGAATAATAGCTTTTTAAAAGTGATTCCAAGTTAGTAAGGATATTTCAAGTCCAAATAGCCTTAATGCCAATATTGAAAATCTTCCAATAATTAGCCAGAGATTAAGAAAGAGAAATGACATGCTACTTCTTACTTTGCCAACAAATTTTCCAAAATTAAGGTGAAAACTATAACTAAATATGGACTTGTGATCATCAAAATTGCCAACGTAGTCAAATTCTATCTATCCTTGATCAAATATAATCATCTTCTTTCCATATAATGAATCACACATTCTTGAGTACCCTTGATATAGTGTAGAATGCATATGATGACTTTCTAGTGAAGCTCATATGGCTCTATTATGAGGAAAAAAGAAATCAAAACTAGAAATGAAATGTTAAGGTGAAAAGGAGTTAGGTATATGAGGCTAAAAACAAGTTGTTGATACAGGGTAGAATCAAATAGTGGAGTCGAGCACTTCATCTCAATATTGACAGTAGATTAGAAGGGATAAAAATCTAAGTGTTATATGTGTATGGATGTGTTGAGCCATCATTTTAATTTACACATTATTATAACTAGATTGATCTGTAAACACAATATTTAATTTATTGGTAATCGAGATATGAAGAGAAAGGCACAATTGATATTTTACCGAGTTGATAAATTGATTTGAAAGTTTTTTTTATATATACATCTGGGAGTACATAGGACTATAGGATAACAGGACTTAACTGATTCCCCCCTCTTAGTTATCTAATAGTTCCTTTAGTTTTTGTGATCGAGTTCAAACCATAAACGTTGAAAGTTGAAAGTGAGGTAGATGGGATGAAAGTTTTGATATGAACTTTGAATGGATAAAAATATATAATGAGTATCTAAAGTGTTGAGTGAGATTGATAATGAAAAATGTAGGTCTATAGGAGATATAGATCTCACTATGATATGACTAAGATTGTCAATGATATACCTGGGTATGTGCACAAAGATGGGGTACCAAAAAGGGGGTTTAAGATGCCACTTTTTTCCTGAAATCAGCAAACTCTGAACTTCAATAACAAATTGAAGATAGTTCGACTCAAAATTTCAAAACACAACAAGAACAAGAGTTGTAGTACTCTTAATCTAGTTTCTAAACTACTAATTTATTTGAAAAATGGTGAAGATTAAGGCCTTCAACTAGGGGGAGCACAAAAAGTGGTACTATTTTTTGTGAAAAAAAATAACATAGTGCCTGTTGTGCTCCCCTAAAATGTTAACTTATTTTTTGAAATTATTTAATCGCTCTGGTGAGAAGTTAGCTAACACCACGTAGTTTACCCTGGATTTTTCTGCTAATTTTTTTATGAATGTATGAATTTCTACGACTTTTTGAACTTAGACATCCCAAAACACATGAAATTTGGGTGTGCCCCCCCTAGAAATCATTCAAAATTAGTTGAAAATCAAATTTTATTTTTTTTAAAGTGTGTAGAATGGAGTCTAGTTTCTAAAAAACTAAGTTTTTGCAAATTTTGACAAACGAAGCAAAATCTATACCCAAAATACTACACGTTGGTTTTTGACAAAAAATTGACATACATTCAATGGAAATTAATGTTGATAGGCTTAAAATTATCATTTTTGGAAATAAATTATATGTTTAGATAGCTAACTCAGAGACCAATAATCTCACATTGTCTAATTTTTTTGTTATCGAATCACGTGTAAACTAGATGGAGAGCACACACAAAAAGTGAAGGTTTTTTCTAATGTTTCTTCGAATTCACGTCAAACTCATGGCTTATACATCCAAGCCTTTGGGTTGGATCTCCAGAGCAAATCCAAGCCTTAGGCTTGGTTAAAATACAAGCCTTCAAATAGGGCGCACGCCAAATAGGGCACACACCCTATTTGGTGTGCGCCCTATGTCAAGCATAAATAGGCTCTAAAGAACCATTAGGACCCATTCT